>JAXCEF010000700.1:0-20295 GCA_037178605.1 Colletotrichum euphorbiae | reverse complement strand
AGTGTCTCAAAGTGTCCGCGTTGTGTTCTGAAAGCTGTTTTCTATTCTTCGCCTTCCTTAATGCGGATAAGGTTATAAGCTCCCTTAAGGTCAAGGGCTGTAAACTAGTTCGCACTATATAGGAGGTTGTGTAGCTTAGAGATAAGTGGTAATAGGTAATAGTTTTTGATGGTGATATTGTTGAGTTTCTAATAGTTAATGTATAGTTATTTCTTCCCGTTCTTCTTAGGTATAAAGAGTACTGGATACCCTGCTGGGGATGTTGAGGGTCAAATGAATCCTTTCTTGAGGTTCTCTTCTAGGTAAGCGTTGAGTGCTTCTATTTCTTCTTGATTGAGTCTGTAGATCTTTTTGAATGTTAGTTCTTTTCTAGGCTTTAGCTTAATCTTGTGATTATAGCTGCTATGTTCTAGTAATCTGGTGTTGAGTTCTTTAGCGAATAGTTTGTTATACTATTAGTATTCTACTGGGATAGATAGTAATTAATCTTCTCTATTGATATTTGTTGCTGATAACGTCCTGGCGTTTGCGTCCTTAATTTGTAGGTAGGCGAGGAATCTTCTTGCTTTAGTTGTTTTGTGAGGTTTGTTTGAGGCGCCCTTTTTTAGCTGCTGCTTAGTAACTGAATCCTGGTCCTAATGGAGTTAGCCTGTTCTCTAATCTATCTGTGGGTTACTGTTATATAACTATGGTCTTCTGAGGATGATGTCGTATTTGTTTCCTATCTCTGTAATATTGAAGTTTAGTTGCTTATTCTGGCTATAGATCTGTAAAGGGAGTTGTGCGGTCTCTATATTAATGCGTCCTCCGCCGTACTGGACTTGTTCTCCTTTAATGGTGTTGAGGTTATAGTAGTCTTTAACTGCTTTCTTGTTTTAGGTTATTTGTTGTTTGTTTACTATTCTGGGTGAAATAAAGTTTCCTTAGGCTCCGCTATTAATTATTGCGGTAGTCTATTTTCTGTTAAGTTGTATTTGGACTTGTATGTGCTTGTATTGTTGAGTTTTTTGTGCTATTGCGCTGTATAGGAACCTTGTTGTTTTTGCCTGTTGTTGTTCCTTGTTGGTAGGTGAGTTTAGTTTTTTGACTGTTGGTGCTGGAGTTGTCTCCGCTATGCTTTAGCTTTTTCTTCCGAGTGGATTTGGCATTTGTTGTTTATGCATTGGTCCTATTCTATGTAGGGGTTGTTGAGATATCTTATGGGGTAGTAATGATGTGGTTTGAATAATGCTATATTGTTGTTGATTATTTGGGCTAAGTCCTATATGGGGAGTTAGTTCTCTGGGTAGTATTGCGTGATAGGCCTGGTGTTATATCTTTGAGGATAGAAGTTGTACTCATACTTGTTAGCTTAGTGTTTATTATAGTGGTCCGTGAGGTACTGAGCCCAGAACATATGATAGTGTTAGTTGTGTATGGGGTTGAGGTGGGTATGATCTCCTTTAACCTATGTTGTGAATGAGAGGTTTCTTCTTTTGCGTCTGGATATGTTATAAAAGGCAATTTCCTGGTCGTCCTGGTGAGGGTTGATCTCCTTCTTATGGAGGTACCTCAAGTAGTTAGCTAGCTCTGATCTGGTTCCTTTAGATGAGGTATTATTAATTTTGAATGAGGTTTATTTAATCTATTTTTCTACTTCTAGGTTTGGCTGCTGTTTATTGGTTATTATAGTGGATAGTTTATTCCGTTTAGCTCTTCTGGCGTGATAGAGCTTATCCCGTTGTTCTTGAGAGGGCTGTATCTTGTAGTTCTATATAGGTTCTCTTGCTGCTTGGTCCCTGGTTTTGTTATTGATCTGTTGGATTTGCTTAGGGTTGTTCCTGGCATCTTGTTGTCTCTCAATATGGGTTTGTAGTGACCTAATCTATTGTTGCTATATGACTTCTTTGGGTTGTATTCTTGCTTATAGCTTGTATGCTTGAAGTCCTTGTTGTAGCCTAGTAATGCGGACTTTGTTGTTGATTTTAATATCCACGCCTGAGGGTGTATGCAATATTTCGTTAAGTTGCTTATTGGCTTTTCTCTCTGTCTTTGAGTAGGTTTGGTATCTTACTGCTAGGGTGCGTGTAGGCGCTAGGGGGATACTAGTGGTATTATATCCTGACCTATGAGGGTTTTTTGGGTATTATCCTGTGTGTTCCTTGTGGTTTGCGTGGGTTCCGCACTTGTTGTTATAGCAGGTGGTCTAATGAAGTTATTCGTGAGGTGTGGTTTTAATAGTGAGACTTGCTTGTTGTTTCTTGGGTACTAGTTAAAAGCGTTCTTTCTTGGGGGATTAATATTTATAGGCTAGATATCCTATCTTATTGTAGTTATAGTATTGCTTGTCTTTCTTCTAGTTGTTATTCCGCTTGCTGTCTTTATGGGCTGCGCTGAGGTCCATAGGTCTACTGTAGTGTCTGTAGGCAGTGGTGTACTGGGGGGCCCTGGGGTTATACCTGTGGTTGGAGGTTTGTTTAGCGCGGTGGTTATTACTAGGTCGGTATGGGTTGCCCTTTCTTCTATTATTATTTTATCCTACTTTATTGTTCCAAGTGGACTATCCTTTGCGTTCAAGGCGTTATTTATAGAGGCGGTTATCGATTTTGACTATAGTATCTATATATTAGTAGAGTTCTTTGGGACGGTTAAGTTATATGAGCTCGTCCTTGACTTTTTCCTTTAGGCCTTGGTAGAACTTAGCTATTAGGGCTTCTTCTCCCTAATCTAGCTTAGATAAAATCTATTGGAACTTAGCGGCATACTTGCTGGCTGATCCCTTTTATGTGAGATTAGTGAGTTTGCGTTTAGTAATTTGTTTTTTATTTAGGCTTCTAAAGGCTTCCTGAAGTTTCTTCTCAAACTCGCTATACTTCTCAAATACTTTCTGAGTTTCTTTATCTTACTGGTTATATGGTCTGCCTAGTTAGTCTCTTATTAATAGTTTAAACTAGGTGAGGGTATCTCCCCTGAGGAAGGATGCGGCTTAGTGAACCTTTGTGGTTTCATCTTGAAATGAGGCGGCGTAGTAATGAAGGTAGGCTTGGGTGCGGGTGAGAAATCCTTGAAGGGTTCCTGGCTCTCCTGAGTATAGAGTAGGTTCTAGGTATTTGGCCTTGGGTCCGTGTTGGGTAGCTAGCTGCGCGTTTTCCTATTAGAGCTAGAGGATTATGTTATATATCTATTGAAGGCTTATTGCTTCCTAGGTGTTTGTAGGGGCTGTCTGGGCCTATTGGTTATTTGTGGGTCTTGGGGCTATAGGTTGTATGTTCCCAGCACCGTTGGCTTGCTGCGCGTTGTTATTAGGAGTTAACATGATTCCTATCTTATATTATTTAGTAGCGTTAAAGGTTAACTTACTGAATAGGAGCAATCAAAGTATTATAGTTAGCTATCCAATAGTAGGGTTCTGCTAATAGAAGCTGAGGGATAACGCTAGGTTAATAGTGTGGTCTTGCTATGCTATGTAGCTAAATGAATCTTGGGGTTCTAGGAGTATGGTGATTAGTTATAGTCCTCACAAGGGGGTTGCAGTATAAGATGAAGCTGAGAGTACCTATTGGGGTAATCATGAAGTTAATTGCTGAAGAGCTATAGAAGTCTGTTCTTAGGAGTCCCAAGTCCATACTTATATATAAGTCCTAAATAGTCCCTTTCACCCTCATTACTGATCACTAATTGGGTACTGGTGATCGCTTAGTGACTGCGGGTGAGCGCTTAGTGATTGCGGGTGAGCGCTCAGTGGTTCTCACTGCACGCTCAGTCTTATCTTATTGTCACGTGACTTATACCATAGTTCTTCCGTACTGTGAGCATCCTGACGTTCCCGTGATCCTGCAGTATAAATGTCCTGCCCTAGCTGTCTGATGCCTAGGTGGTTTGGTTGGTTGTCATCCTTGCATAACGGGTCGTAACACTCAGCTTCTATTAGCAGAACCCTACTATTAAATAGCTAACTATAATACTTTAATTGCTCCTATTCAGTAAGTTAACCTTTAATACTACTAAACAGTATAAGATAAGAATTATATTAACTCCCAATAACAACGCGCAGCAAGCTAACAGTACTGGGAATATATAACCCATAGCCCCAAGACCCACAAATAACTAATAGGCCCAGATAGCCCCTACAAACACCCAGGAAGCAATAAGCCTTCAACAGATATACGATATAATCCTCCAGCTCTAATAGGAAAACGCGCAGCTAGCTACCCAACTCGGACCCAAGGCTAAATACCTAGAACCTGCTCTATACTCAGGAGAGCCAGGAACCCTTCAAGGATTTCTCACCCGCACCTAAGCCTATCTTTATTACTACGCCGCCTTATTTCAAGATAAAACCACAAAGGTTCACTAAGCTGCATCCTTCCTCAGGGGAGATACCCTTACCTAATTTAAACTATTAATAAGAGACTAACTAGGCAAACTATATAACTAGTAAGATAAAGAAACTCAGAAAGTATTTGGGAAGTATAGTGAGTTTGAGAAGAAACTTTAGGAAGCTTTTAGAAGCCTAGATAAAGAATAAATCGCTAAACGCAAACTTACTAATCTCATATAGAAAAGATTAGCTAGTAAGTATGCTACTAAGTTCTAGTAGATTTCATCTAAGCTAGACTAGGGAAAAAAAGCCCTAATAGCTAAGTTCTACTAAGGCCTAAAAGAAGAAGTCAAAGATAAGCTCATATAACTTAACTACTCCAAAGAACTCTACTAATATGTAGATACTATAGTTAAAATTAATAACTGCCTCTATAAATAACGCCTTAAACGTAAAGGATAGTCCACTTAGAATAATAAAGTAGGATGAAATGATAATAGAAAAAAGAGCAACCCATACTAACCTAGTAATAACCACCACGCTGAACGAACCTCTAACCACAAGTATAACCCCAGGGCCCCTCAGTATACCACTACCTATAGATACTATAGTGGACCTATAGACCTCAGCGCAGCCCACAAAGACAGCAAGCAGAATAATAACTAGAAGAAAGATAAGTAATACTATAACTGTAATAAGATGGGATATCTAGCTTATAAATGTTGATCCCCTAAGAAAGAACGCTTTTAACTAGTACCTAAGAAATAATAAGTAAGTCTTGCTATTAAAACCACACCTCATGAATAACTTTATTGGACCACCTGCTATGATGATAAGTGCGGAACCCACGTAGACCACAAGGAACACGTAGGATAGTACCTAAAAAACCCTTATAGGTCAGGATATAATACTACTGGTGTCCCCCTAGCGCCTATATGCACCCTAGTAGTAGGATACTGAACCTACTTAAAGATAGAGAGAAAAGCTAATGAGCAACTTAATGAAATATTGCATATACCCTCAGGCGTGGATATTGAAATCAATAATGAAGTCCGCATTATTAGGCTATAATAAGGACTTTAAGTATGCAAGCTATGAGCAAGAATGCAACCTGAAGAAGTCATGTGGCAACGACAGATTGGGTCACTATAAACCCATATTGAGAGACAATAAGATGCCAGGAATAACCCTGAGCGAATCTAATAGATCAATAACGAAACCAGGGACTAAGCAGTAAGAGAACCTGCATAGAACTACGAGATATAGCCCTCTCGAGAACGATGGGATGAGCTCTATCACGCCAGAAGAGCTGAATGGAATGAACTATCCGCTATAATAACTGATAAATAGTAGCTAAACCTAGAAGTAGAAAAATAGATTAAATAAACCTTATTTGAAATTGATGACACCTTATCTGAAGGAACTGGATTAGAGCTAGCTAATTACTTAAGGTACCTCTATAAGAAGGAGATTAACCCTCACTAGGACGACTAGGAAATTGCCTTTTATAGTATATCCAGACGTAAAAGAAGAAACCTCTTATTCACAATATAGGTTAAAGGAGATCATGCCTATCTCAACCCTATATATAACTAATACTATTATATGTTCTGGGCTTAGTGCCTCATGGACCACTGCAATAAATATCGAGCTAATAAGTATGAGTATGACTTCTATTCTTGAAGATATAATACTGGACCTATTATGTAATACTACCTGGAGAACTAACTCCCTATGTGGGACTTAGCCTAAATGATTAATGATAATATGGCATTGTTTAAACTATATCGTTACTACCCCATGAGATGTCTCAACAACCCCTATATGGAATGGAACTAATGTATGAATAATAAATGCTGAATCTACTTGGAAGAAAAAGCTAAGGCATGGCGGAGATAACTCCAGCATCAATAGTCAAAAAACTAGACTCACCTACTAATAAGGAATAATAACAGGCAAATATAATAAGGTTCCTATGCGGCGCAATAGCGCTAAAAACTTAACGATATAAGTATATATAAGTCTAAATATAACTTAATGGAAAATGGACTACTGTAATAATTAATAGTGGAGCCTAAGGAAACTTTATTTCGCTTAGAATAGTGAATAAATAATAGATAACCTGGAATAAGAAAGTAGCTAAAGACTGCTATAACCTTAATACTATTAAAGGAGAATAAGTCTAGTATGGCGGAGGATGCGTTGATATAGAGACCGCGCAACTCCCTTTGCAGATCTATGGCTGGAATGAGCGACTAAACTTCAATATTATAGAGATAGGAGATAAATATAACGTTATCCTTAGAAGACTATAGTTATATAATAGTAACCTACGGATAGATTGGAGAACAGGCTAACTCTATTAGGACTAGGATTTAGTTACTGAGCAGCAGCTAAAGAAGGGCGCCTCAAATGAACCTCATAAAATAACTAAAGCAAGAAGATTCCTCGCCTACCTATAAATTAAGGATGTAAACGCTAGGACGTTATTAGTAATAGATATTAATAGAGAAGATTAATTACTATCTATCCCAGCAGAATACTAGCAGTATAATAAACTATTTGCTGAAGAACTTGATACCAGATTACTGGAATATAGTAGCTATAATCATGAGATTAAGCTAAAGCCTAGAAAAGAACTAATATTTGAAAAAATCTATGGACTTAATTAAGAAGAAATGGAAGCACTTAATGCTTACCTAGAAGAGAACCTTAAGAAAGGATTTATTTAACCCTTAATATCCCTAGTAGGGTATCTAGTACTCTTTATACCTAAGAAGAATAGGAAGAAATAACTATGTGTTGACTATTAGAAACTTAATGATATTACTATTAAAAACTATTACCTATTACTGCTTATCTCTAAGCTATGCGACCTCCTGTATGGTGCGAATTAGTTTATAGCCCTTAACCTTAAGGGAGCTTATAACCTTATCTGCATTAAGGAAGGCGAGGAATAGAAAACAGCTTTCAGAACATGACGCGGACACTTTGAGATGCTTGTGATGCCCTTTGGACTCACAAACGCCCCTGCAATATTCCAGACCATAATTAATAAAACACTCTAATAATGCCTCAATAAGTTTGTTGTAGTATACTTTAATAATATCCTTATCTTCTCTAAAACGTTAGAAGAATATAAGGAACATGTGTATGAAGTACTGTGAAGACTATAAGAAGTAAAACTCTTAGTTGAGCTAGTGAAAAGCAAATTCTACTAATAAGAAGTTAAATTCCTTAGATTTACTATTACCCTAGGAATTATTTAGATATCTAAAGATAAAATTAAGGCAGTCTATAACTGGCCTATACCTACTTATATTAAGGATATATAATTATTCCTCAGATTTATCAACTTCTATAGAAGATTTATTAGAAACTACGCCAAGATGAGCTAATAACTCCAGGACTTGACCTAGAAAGATAATACCTTCCAATAGACTAAAGAATATCAAAACGACTTCAAAAGAATTAAGCGACATATGGAAGAAGATATTGTTCTATTTATACCCGACCCTGATAAACTATTTGAATTAGAAACCGACGCTTTAGACTTCGCTATGGGCGCACAACTCAGACAATGAGATAATAAGAATTAACTATAACTAGTTGCTTTTATATTAAAAAAGTTTAGTAGACCTAAACTTAATTACTAGATATATAATAAGGAACTTATAGTAATTATTAAAGCCTTTAAAGAATAGAGACCATAACTATTAGAAATAAAACACCTAGTTAAGGTATATATAGACCATAAAAACCTTTCTCACTTTATAACCTCGAAAGCACTTAATAAATAATAAATCAGATAGTTAGAATTCCTATCTAAATTCAACTTTAAGATCAACTATAAGAAAGGAAACAAAAACAGTAGAGCTGACGCTCTTAGCCGCCAATCAGACCACAACGTCCCAGTACTAGAGGAAACTTAAGTTATCTTGAAACAAGATAAGAATAGAAACCTTATGCTAGTAATAAGACTCTTGATGATGGCTAGGAAGGTTAATACCAGCTCAACTAGACGAATAACCCCTGAAACCATTAGGGAAATACACTCAGCCCCAGCACATGGACACCAAGGCGTTACCAAGACATAGAAACGCATCCAGCAACACTACAACAAAACTGCTATACGACAGGAAGTAGCAAATGCTATTAAAAATTGCGAAATTTGCGCCAAAAGCAAACCCAGCTAATATCAACCCTATGGGAAAATTCAACCACTGCTAGTACTAGAAGCAGTATAGCAATCCATATCTCTAGACTTTATTATTAAATTACTAAAGTTAAAAGAACTAATAACTAATACTAAGTATAATAGTATTTTGGTTATTATAGACCGACTTATGAAATATGCCTACTTTATCCCATATATGGAATCAAGCACCGCAGAAGACCTTAGTTATGCCTTTCTGAAAACTATTGTTAGCTAATACGGCATGCTAATAGAAATTATGTTAGATAGAGATAAACTGTTTACTTTAAAGTTCTAGAGATCCCTGATCTTGCAGCTTAGATCTAATTATAAACTCTTAATTACTTTTTATCTACAAACCAATAGATAAACCAAACGAATTAACTAAATCCTTGAAATCTACCTACGCTATTATATTAATTATGAATAAGATAATTAGGTATTGCTACTACTAATGGCCTAATTCGCCTATAATAGTGCAGTAGGAGAAAGTATAAAAGAATTACTATTCTATCTCAACTATGGATTTAACCCTACTGTATATAGAGAACCACGACAGGGCCTAGCAGCACTTAAAGCTATGGCAGATATCAAGAAAATTCGAGAAATTCAACAGGAACTCCCTAAGGACCTCAAATTTGTGCGCGAACGCATGCGCAAATACGCCGATAAGAAAAGAGTTAAGGGACCAACTCTGAAGGAGGGAGATAGCATCTACCTCACCTAATAAAACATTAAAACCAAACGACTAAGCGATAAATTGGACTATAAAAAACTTAGACTATTTTAAATTAATAAAAAACTATTAGACGTTAGCTACAAACTCTCACTACTAGATACCATAAAGTACTATCTAATCTTTTATATTTTACTTCTTAAACTAGTACTATAAGCATTATAAATAAATAACCTTATTATTATGGAATTAAATAAACTAGAATATGAGATTAAATAAATTATTAACTATATTAAAGATAAGAATAAAACCCAATACCTCATTAAATGGAAGGGGTATGGGCATGAGGATAATACGTGGGAACTAGCTATAAATCTCGAACACGCATAAGATCAACTCCACACATACTGGGAACAGCAAATAACAAACAAACCACAAATAGTACCCGCACCTAAGAGGACACGCAAAAACAAGACCTAGTTTATTTAACCCCATCCTATAGTTAAACTAATATAATAAGACTAACTACAAGATATTAACCTATTTGTATAATTAGGGATACTAGCAAACTAGGACGCCTTACCTAATAGAAAGTTTGGAGTACTAGGATTTTAATCCCCTAAGACTATATCTAAATCCACTACACTAAAACTACTTATAGACTGAGCCTCTAATATAGGAGAAGCTACTGGTTCCTCCTCAGTAACTTCACAACCTTTATGAAATACTATCCTTTTCTGTTTTCTTAAATGATCTAGCTGCGCTATAGACTTATCTAACTTGGCCTGCGCAGCATGTAAGGCAGCAGCCTTTTTACGCAATACCTCCTCCTCTACTACTTTAGTATCCTCTAAATGAGCTGCCTTATCTAGTAATTGATTAACTAAAGAATAAATCAGCAAAATAATAAATAATAGTATAGTAATAATATATATAAGCATAAACCGCATTAGCTACTATATTGCATAAATGCCCTAAGTAAGTATACTTACTATAAACTTTATCTCTGGGGAGAAGCTTATAACGCTTCCCTAACGAATAATAATATGAATAAGGTATGTTAGTAATAATACTAAACTTAGTAATATGAAGCGTATAATTGCGATGATGAATAGTAGAGGCGGAATATGAATTTAATTTTTGAACGCGACCTGATATAGTATTAGTACTATAAAAAAACCAGAGAGTATAATTAATGGATCCCCAACCTGGGACTAATAACCTACTTATATTAGGTCTTGAGGATAAGACCTTTAGAAGGGAGACCTAATATTATAACCCGTTATGTAAGGATAATAACTAATTAAACCACCTAGGCAGTAAGACGACTAGGATAGGATATTTATACTATAGGATCATGGGAACACTAGGGATGCCCACAGCATAGAAGAACTATGATATAAGTTATATGATAATAAGATAAAGAGTGATTAGTAGAGCGCAGAAGGAAGCGCTTAGTAATTAGTTGGTCTTGCTAACTAATTACAATCACTAATACATAGAGGTGATCACCTAACAGCAGGACCAGGGACTATTTGGGACTTATATATAGTATGGACTTGGGACTCCTAAGAACAGGCTTCCATAGCTCTTCAGCAATTAACTTCGTGATTACCCCAATAAGTACTCTCAGCTTCATCTTACACTGCGACCCCCTTATGAGGACTACAACTGATCACCATACTCCTGGAACCCCAAGATTCATTCAGCAACACAGCATAGCAAGACCACACTATCAACCTAGCGTCATCCCTCAGCTTCTGTTAGCAGAACCCTACTGTCAGATAGCTGACCATAACACTATAGAACTCAAGCTATTAAAAGCATTAGAATCCAACTAAGAAGTACTAAATAAACAAGTTAATATAAGAAGAGTTAGACATCAAATTATATAAATCTACAGTTATAGCTAATAGCATAGCATCTAAATAGGGAGCACAACTAATATTAATATAAAAGAACAAGAATCCTTAGAGCAAATATCAGTTTACAATCAATTACTACAATATTAATAAGCAGATTCCTACCTCCCTAATTCCACTATTACATAAGATTCATAAGAACCTATTAGATCCACACATCAGGTTATACTTATTATAGAACCTAAAATATATATACAAATCTATTCCTATTCACCCAGATTACTATTATATCTATACATTTAATATTCCAGAACACCCTCAACTATAACTAACGAGAACACAATAAGGTACAAAAGCATCAGCTTATCAGATAACCAAGTTTAGCAGGATATTCTTAGGCCTAATCCCAGAACCAAAACCAGAACTATCACTACTCATCCCATTAGAGCAAAAGGGAATAGCGCTAGTTAATATATACTTTAATAATATCTTCATAAAGTTTCAGATCTAGAAAGAAGAATAGGAATTTATTAAGTATTATCTATTACCTTACCTATTATAGGCTATACAATAGTTATCTTAAAAGAAAATTAGTTTAGGACTAATATTAATTATCGCTATAGGTTAAACTCATAAGATTAGTAACATCACTTTAATTAAGCTAGACCACATTACAAAAATCAAGGAATAGCTAAGGCCTACAAACCAGACCAGAGTTCGAGCATTAATCGCTATAACAGGACCCTACTAACAATAAATAAAAAATTACACCAAAATAGCCCAACCATTATATCACCTAACCAGATCCATACTATAGCATTAGGGACCTTCTAAAGCCTTATTATTTATATTAATAAAGCAACTAGTAGAAGACTCCATCAAATTACATAGATTAATAATTAGTAAGCCTATTTAGCTCTACACAGATACATCAAAATATGCAAGTAGATATATTATTCTGCAAAATCAAGCAGCTAGTCAAATCCCCATTCTATATAATTCATTCTCACTAACAAAACCTCAACAAAACTATTGAACCTACAAGCACAAGTTACTAGCAATAATTAAATTCTACTATCATTATTTATATTTTCTTCACATAAAGTCACCATCAATTATATATATAGATCACAAACCCCTAACATACTTCCTAACATTAGCTCATTATAATAAGATCTATATAAGATAGGTATCCAAATTGAGAATACTAAATATCCAGATTAAATACATCCAGGGCAAGCGCAACACTACTACTAACACATTATCCAGAATAATTCTTCCCTTATATAACTATAATAGCAACCAGTTAAACATATTTAGTAACTAATCTAATAATAAGCAATAGAGATAAAAAAACGGGAGTAGTAGTTATAAAGAGTTATTAAGACGGGCGTTAAATAACTAGCTAGATATAAAGGCCCTCACTAATATCACAGATACCCTATTCACCAAATAAGGAGAAAACCTACCTAACCCCCCTGCAGGCCCTATTAAAAGTATAGCAATAGCTACTAATATATACTTAGCAGAACTCGCATTAAAATAGCTTAACAACCTATAGTATAGGGAAATTATTATATTCCTAACTAAAGGCGGAAAGTTTAATAACTACTATAATCACTAATTAGCAAACTAATATAGATCTTTTATACTAATTAACAGCGCTCTATATAACATACACTAGGGAATAAAACGGCGCTACTTAACCTAATTTAAAGTTACTAAAGCCTATTAAAAAGCGCATAATAATACTAGGCATTACAGGCTAAATATAATAAGATATCAACTAGCTACAACTATTTTTTAGCTAGTAATATTATCTAATATTATTAAGTATATTAGTAGATACTAGCCTTATACTAGCGTAGTACCCCATAAACTACTATATCCTAACTAGATAATAACAATATCAGAGCCCCTACAAGTCATTAAAATTAACTATTTAGGACTATTACCTATATCTAATTAAGAGAAGATATACTTATTAATTTAAATTAACTACCTAAGTAAATTCTACTAGAAAAAACTAATTAAGACTACTACTATAATAGAAGCAATCCCTCACTTTGAAAACTAGATAACTATAATTAGAATATCACCACAAGTAGTATACTTAGATACTAGCAGAGCATTTATCTCAAGGGACTTCAAAGTAGCAATAGCGCATCATAGGACCAGCATAATACCCGCACCCACAAAATCCCATAAGTTAGTTAGAATAATCAAAACATATATTTATTTAATTATAAACCTTATTACTAAATAAATCTTAAGTAGGAAGTTCCTATCTAGAGACTAGGACCTACACTACAACCATATATTATGAGATATTAACAGACAGTAGATACCAACAATCAGATATTCGCTAGCAGAGATCCTACTAAGTCATAAAACAATAACTCAGCTAACATTACCTACCCCTACAATAAAGCTATCAAACCCAGAGGAGTTAGTAAACGCCGCTATAGCCCATATCACTACTATAGATTATTAAAGAAGAGTAATAATAGAAGTACGGAATACTTAGAACGCTACCAGATTAACTAAATATAAACAATAAGTTATAACCCCATTCAAACATAGCAACCTAGTTATATTAGCATAAAACAGAAAGCCTCTAAAGTTTAAACCTCATTAGAGAGGCCCTTTTATAATTAAATATCGCATTAGACATATTACCTACCAACTCAAATAACTAAATAGATCCCCAATCCCACATAACTAACATTAGAATTAACTAAAGCTATTCTTACCACAATAAGGATATCTATAATTAGGTACTAACTTAATATTACCTTTCTTATAGTTATTAAGATAATACTAATAACCTCATAACTAATAATAACTAGAGTATATAGATATCGCTAATTTAGTAGAGTAATTAACTAAGTTGCTCCTTCTATTTATAGTCTAACAAGCACCTTCCTCTCACAAGATAACAATTAATTTTTTTAATTGCTCCTTCCTTAACTAAGATCACTATCACACCTTCCTTTCAAACCAGAAAACCCTAGGTATATAAAAAAAATCTTCACACCCTTTTTTATTTTCAAACTCTTCCACCTTTATAACCACCCTCATCACCACCACCTCTTCCTTAAACCCCCCCCCTTCTCTCTACTACTTAACTACATCCTCATCCCCTTCTTTCTTACCTATTATTAATATCATTTATTAACCTTAGATAGTATTATTTCACTACATTATTTTATACTAATATTCGCTATACCTATTATATCTCCCTCAATCTAATAATTAAGCATACCTAAGAACCCAGCCTAGACTTATAATAATGATATTACCCTTATTCGCATTTTAAGATAGAAGTAGAACCTACCTAATTTTAATTAAGAATAGTTAATTACTATATCTTTAATATTTAGTTCCCCACCTTTAACTCCTAGAGCCTATTTAACGCCGCCCGATAGATTTTCTAGCAAGAGAAAGGCCAGAAAAGCTAGAAAATTAAAAAAGATTATAAAATAATAATCCCCAGCAGGAAAATTAGCTATATTAGCTAAGAAGAATATAATAAGAGGGGAGAATAATACTATTACTAATAATTATAATAATAAATATTAAGAGGAGAGCTATTAATAGTTAATCTATATAACTAATATAGTTATTAATAAAGGATTTAAGGCTAGCATTTTCAATACTAATATAGTTAAGGAGTTAAATATATAAGCTAAACAACCTATCTTCAGAACCACAATAAGTATCTCTAATAGCCTAAATTATTAGGAAATCAATCTCACTATCAATTCAACCAACAAGATAATCGCTAAAATAACTCTATAGGCATTCGCAATTCGCATCATATAGTCAAAGAGAAAATAAGATAACTTATTTAGATCCCACAAGGACTTACAACAGATATTAATAGCTATAATTATTATTATCCACACAATCAAACGCAATAAGCCAATCAACCCAGAACTCATCAATCCTATCTACATTATCCTACTCAATAAGGTTCAATACTAGAGACCATTTACAAAGAGACCTACAGTATTCTCTCAAGAGCAAATAATTAAGCATAAAGATATCACTAATAAACCTCCCATTCCCAAATCAAGCCCAACTAATAACATCAATAAAAATCTATTCAAAATACCTCAGAAGGAGGCCCCAGCTCTAACAGGAAAAGAACATAATAATACAGATAATAATAAATCAGATAGAGAGTTAGCCGCGTTCAAGATATCAACTAGCACTAAACGCAAAGCTAATAACCCACATAAGCCTATTATTATTAATAATAATAACATAGTTCCAGGAATATCTCATAAATTTAGCTATAACCTATATATAAATAATAAATATAATAATAATTATATCTCTAAACGTAGATCACTAGGAGTAAATCACTAATTTATTAAGAGTAAGAAGAATAAAATATAAAAAGAGGCTAATAATACTATTAGCTTAGCTCTAGCTAAGTATTAACTAAAGATCAAGTTAAGATAGCTATAAGAATTACTTCTAGTAGAAGGTTATAATATTACTAAGGGAAAGCAAGAGTTCATAAAGGAATAAGTAGCATTATTAGAGACAATTAAGCTAGGTCTAGGATCCTATTACCTATCCATTATCTTATTAGCTACATCCACTCCCGTAAAGCGTCGTTGGGGACCCAGATCATTCATAAGCGCGAAGAAACACAAACAGTAAGGCCGCACAATTATATCAGTAAACCCCCCCCCTGGCAATCTTAGTGCTCAATATATATAATCAATATTTAATATAATCACAAATCAAAAATTTAGTAGTGGATTACTTGGGGTTTTTTAACATCAGAGGTAGTATAATAGCATTCAATTTTTAGGCCCAGCATAGCAGTACAAATAGCTTCATCAGTTTTTTTTAGAAAGTTATCAGTAGGGGCACCGACGTGTAGTGGGATGTATGCGGGGCAGGAGTTATCCAGGGCCATCGGAGTCCCAAATTGGGAAGGTCCATTAGGACATTAGGAAGGGGCAATTCCCTCCATGTATTTAGCCCAATGCATCGTCACACCCTAGCTAAAAAGAGACATCCCGTCTACAACTACCACATTCCGCCCCATCTGCGAGGCATCGTATTTCCCAGTTCATCAACATGTAGTATCTTCCCAAAAGGATCGTGCTCACAGGTGCTCAGACCCTGATCAACATGGTGCCAACTAACGCCAAAAAAACCATAGCCTATAAAAGTACCCTCTTTTACCCTATTAACTTTTTGAATTTCTTAATTGGGCCAAAATTCAATCTGTCACGCACTGGACTTCCCCTCATCTACGTAATTGCTGGCATTAGTTGGCACGCGATGGGATGACATCCGGCATAACGTTGCAGCAAATGTTTGACTCATTTTCGACGACAACTCGCTTGCAGGATGTCATTGAGGAATCAGAATGGCGCGCACTGTGTGTTTTGACTCTCGGCTAGAGGGGAAAACCACACTCTTTCGATCAAGAGGGTACGTGTGCTTGGATACCTTTGGCAAGTGAAGCGCACCACGTCCCGACTACCCTGACCGATGATTGTTCATCCCACCAACGCCGAGGCTTACCAGCGACCCTCCCTCTCACAATCATCATCCGCCTGCGAATCTTTGGCTTTGACCTGGCTAAAGAAGATCCATGTCTTCTCGTGCCAGGACCGCTGCAACGCCTTGACAATCTATACTAGCGGGCTAGGATGGATGAGCAGCCCTGTACAGGAATGACATAAACAGGGGCGAACCGCAAGATCGCTTATGCCATTCAACAATCATTGATTTACTTGACTGGTTTTGTGGATGCAGAGCACACATGTTTCTTTATATACGTGGCTGAGCTTTTGGGGTCAAACAGCAACAACCGCCCACTTGCCGTTAATGAACTGGCACCTTGGTGGCGTTGGGAGAATCCAAGTCCATGCCTTCACACATATTGCTTACGTTCTAGCGTTCGGTGTCTGAATAGCCCCTCTACGAGAGGCCCATGCAATACAAGAAGCTTTGAGTTAGCAGACGCAAATCTCGACAATGTCACCTCAGAATAGGTAAGAAGGCAGTTATCTGGTAGTGAAGCTGTTGCCGCTTATGAGTACCTGTTCAACGTGGTTCGTCGAGGGAGTCAAGCCTGTGGGACAGCTTAACTGGTCCAAAGCTTTCTGGGAACTAGAAACTCAGCTCTGATAGTGACATGTAAATCAGGTTTCATCGTAAGGTAATGGGCTTTGCGAGGAACATGGCGCCGTTGCAGGGTTCGCAACATGTGGGCTGGTGAGTCTAATACTTTCAACGGACCTGGAAGGGTGGCCGAGTTGGTTACAGCGCCTGGTTAAGATCAGCTTAACATCTGTTTCCTGGTGGGGTAACCCACGCGAGTCGAGTCGAGTCCCTTTCATGAAGGCTTTAAATACACGCTCAATATATTGCGCTGCTAGGTTTTCCACGTAAATTGCAACCTTGGCTGGAGCTCTAGATTTCGCTTCAGGTTGCTTCTTTAAACTGGCTGGGAAGCAACCTAGCTGGTTTTATACCAGAGACAAGCGACTCGGATATTTTTCTCTGGCTTATCTGGGATAGCGATATAAGAGGCAGAGAAATCTATTTAAGCAGAACACAACAGCTAACTAACTCGATGAAGGCAGGATGAGGATATATAAATATAAGGCTAGAGGGGCACCTACTTGGAGATTTCGAATGCCTTCTCAACATCTATCATTATATCGTAACCCTTAGCACCGCAAGAATCTCTAACCATAAACGCCAAATTATCAAAGCTCTTGCCGGACTGAATAATATTTCTAATAGACTTTACGATGCTCTTAACGACCTTCGAAATAGTGCCACCACCGGGGATGAGATAGCTGCCCTTCTCGATAACCTTCTTAATAGGGAACAGCCAGAAACTGCATACGATGGCGCCGCTGTCCTCTAGACCTTCAGAGATCTTTTCCGCTAAGTCGTCTAGGATCGTGACGCATGTGCATTCGCCTCCATAAGTGAACAACTCGCTATCGGTGTTGGGCAGGAGCGGGTACCCAGGCTTCGTCTTGCCTTCGGCTTTGTTTTCCCAGACATGTCCAGTGGAACAGGCTGCGCTGTAGTCCCCGGTGGCCTTGACACAATACTCTCGGCAATGCCAGTTGAGGTCACGAGTCATTGGCTCAGGATAAGCTCGGCACATGCCCTCCTCGGCCATTATTTTGGTTTGGCGATGGTAGTCCTTCCATTCTTGCTCCTTATCGCGGCGGCCAAGGGAAGTGGGTGCCGGATTGGGAATCCAGGACCCGCCATCGCGCGTAATGGCCCCATTCTCGCCGTATCGTCGAGAAACTGAGGCGCTGCTACCGTCAATAGAGCTGGCTGCGATAGTAAGAAAGGCGACGAAGTTCTTATTTTGAATTGAAGCTGATATTTTGATCGATGTCACGTAAGTAAAGAAAGTGGGCTGAGTTGGAGGTCGGGTTTGCTTGTCAACTTGCAATTTGGGGACGCTATTGGTAAAGTTTGGCGGTGTAATAACTGTCGATGTTTTGTTTGATGAGTAATTAGGTTTTTTTTCCTTCTTTTTGGACCACATCGCCACGACGAAATATCTTTCTTATTCTTCTTTTTCATCTCGTTGTCTGAGTGTGATGTTCCAGCTATTGTTAGATGTTCTTGTAGGCATCCAACTCCTGCGCCCAGGACACGAAGCTCGTCCTTAGCTACACACTCAACTTTCTTGAGGGCGGTTAAGCTAGCTAACGTCCCACACCCACTTTTGGCCACCCCCCACATTTGGCCACCCCATTTTTTGATGCCCTCACATTAATACATATCAACTTCAACTACTTTTTATATATATTATGATGCTATGACGATGCAACTTTCGCTATCACTAGGGTTTTTAGACTCGCTGGATTCATCTGTGCTATTTTCAAGTTCGCCCGCCTCGATTTGAGCCCTCTGAATAGCCTCAATATTAGCAAACTTCGAATTTAGGCTTATTTTAACCTTCTTGCGTTTCCTAGCCCTACTAGCATCAACCTCTGTGTTACAGTCAGCTATCCGACAGTAAGGTTCTGCTAACAGAAGCTGAGGGATAACGCTAGGTTGACAGTGTGGTCTTGCTATGCTGTGTTGCTGAAGGAATCTTAGGGTTCCAGGAGTACAGTAATTAGTTATAGTCCTCATAAGGGGGTCGCAGTATAAGATAAAGCTGAGAGTACCTATTGGGGTAATCACGAAGTTAATTACTAAAGAGCTATAGAAGTTTATTCTTAGGAGTCCTAAGTCCATACTATATATAAGTCCTAAATAGTCCTTTTTACCCTTATTACTAATCACTAATTAGGTACTAGTAATCGCTCAGTAACTGCGGGTAAGCGCTCAGTAGTCGCAAGTAAGCGCTTAGTAGTTCTCACTATACGCTTAGTCTTATCTTATTATCACATAACTTATACTATAGTTCTTCTATACCGTGAGCATCCTAATGTTCCCATGATCCTATAGTATAAATATCCTGCCCTAGCTATCTAATACCTAAGTAGTTTAGTTAGTTATTATTCTTATATAACAGGTCATAACATTAGGTCTCCCTTCTAAAGGTCTTATCCTTAAGACCTAATATAAGTAGGTCGTTAGTTCCAGGTTAGGGACCTATCAATTATGCATCCTGATTTACTTATAATACTAACACTATATCAGGTCACATTCCCAAAAATCCTACCATCTCCACGCTTTATCATTATTATTATTCTTTAAATATTGCAGAGAACGGTTTTAAAGTTATGCTTTACTATTATTATTATTCTAAGGGCTTATATTATAAGATATTACCTAGGTCCTTAGTTTATAGTAAGTATATCGCTATTAGTAGCACCTATTATTTATATAATACTTCTAATAATACAATCTATTAATATTTATAGTATCTTTTATTTATTATTCTATTACTAATTCGTTTTTGTAGTAGAACGCCTAATAGTTAAGTCTCAGTATCTAAATAATAAAGAGGAGGAGATAGAGGAATTATTTTAAAGGAGAATAGAAGCGCTATAGAAGGCATAGGCTAAAGTAAATAAGATACTTATGAAGCTAGATCACATTTATAAGGCTAAGAGGATAGTTTTTAAGAAAGGTTATAAAGAGACTTCTATAGTAGCTACAGAGGACAAAGGGTCGGGGGGTTCTTCTATTAAGCTTCCTTTAGTTTATAAAGCGTAATCAATAGGGGGTTTTAGTATAGTAGATTTAGATATAGTCCTAGGGGATTAGAATCCTAGCACCCCAAACTTTTTATTAG
>JAXCEF010000699.1:0-20378 GCA_037178605.1 Colletotrichum euphorbiae | reverse complement strand
GGGGGGGGGGGGGGGGGGGAGGGAAAGGAAAATAAAAAGGGAGGTTTGGGCGAGGTCGAAAGCTTGGAATGGGGGGTGCGGATGTCATAACCGTGACCCAATTTCCCACGATAATTACGGCTAGGGGCTACTTGACACGTGGGGGCCCGCAGGGGTGCTCCGATCGGGGAGACCAGTCGGAGGCTAGGACCCCACCCCACCCAGCCGATACCCCCCCCCTTCCCGATCGCTCGATTAAGTTGGGCGCCCATAGTAAAATAAGTACTTAGAATCAGCTTTTATTACGTATATAGTAAATAAATAAGTATTATAAGAAATTTCATATATATAATAGTTATTATTATACTCTATAGTAACTTTTATGTCTTTAAAAGTTATATAATTTTCTATAATACTAATAATATAGCTTAATAAAAAATTTATTTTCTTACTTTTATATAGTAGTTAATACTACTTTTATAATAATAAGACTTATGCTATATAGAATTAGTTTCCAAAAGCAATTATTATAAACAGTTATATAAAAAGTTTATATATATAGGAATTTAAATAACACTTATTTATTTCTTATATATTTAATAAAAGGTCACTCTAAATCTGTTATTTACCATAGGCGCCTACCTAAATCGAGCGATCGGAAAGGGGTGGGGTCTTAATAATAGTACACCAGCTCACGTCGGCGCCATGATGTAATGGCTGGGACCCTTGGGATTAGCTAATGCCATCCGAATCAGGAAGGTTTGGATCGGTTTAGTCCCTCCGACCCCTTTGCTCGATTCCAACGGACATGCATTCCAACTGCAACGGATATCCGGTGCTTCTCCGTGCTCCCTTGCCATCACCCTCTTTAGTCTCCCTCAAATTCCGGATGGTGAGAACTTTGGTCTTTACAAGCTTCAAATCAAAGGTGAGCCGAGACACACGATTCCATACACTCAAGTCTATTGACAGGTCTACTACCATCCGTCAGACTGACTAAGGCTGGTATCGCATAGACACAACGAATTCAATAAAATACAAGAAGACAAAAAATTTCAACTTCGCCCCGATGAGCTGCCCGTTTCCCCGATAAAGCAGATGCCCCTTGGTAAGCCGGAAACCCTCGTCTGAATATTTGCTTCCGCCCTTTCACCGAACCTCCTGTTATTGTGTATGTATGTCTTCGCCTTTTGGTTACCCTCTGAGCCCCGCGCCCATAGCATCGTTTCCGTGTCTCCGCCAGAGTCAGTGTCCGGAGTGAAGAAAAACGATAGACAGAATCATGATTTATGGGCGTTGGTCAGGAAATAGAAAACAGAAAGTGGAGAGGTAGGATATCCGATCGAAGAGGAGACCAAACAATTTGAGATCAAGTCCGATGATGGAAATCCCCCCGAAAAAGTATCTGCCCAAACAAATGTCCAGCGGTTGTGACCATATCAGCCATGTATGTGTGATTTTGAATATCCAGGATGCAGTGGGATGTAATGACAAGTGATCAAGTCGGAAATATTCAGATCGTATGCGAACATAAGACCGGCCAAGATCTGGCGTTTGGTACGTACCCGCGGCAGGGATCGTAAAGTCCGTGTCGTATCGTGATGCATGTCCGTAGTAACCCGAAGCAACCGTGACGCCGCCGAAAAGAAAGAATGTCCACGTTGATGCGTCAGTCCCACTCAGGACTCATCGACCTGCACCTTGAGGCTTACACCGCCAGGCATCCCCGACTTGTTGTCGTCGTCCGCGACTTCACCGATAGCGCTGGCGTTCGTGCTCGGGGGGCTGCTGCTCTGGGGGCTGTTCGGCTCCATGGTCAAAACGGGCGTCGGTGCAGTGGAATCGGCCTGGGAGCCACCGGACTTGGATGGAGGCGTCTGTGTGGCGTAGATGAGGCGGTCGATGGCAGCAAGCTGGCGGCTGGTGCTGGTCTTGCGGAGGAGATTGAATTGAGGACGCATCTCCTCTACGAATGCCTCCCGCTCAGGGCCCTCAAGCTGGTTCAAGAGCTTCTGGATGACATAGTTGCCGTATTGATCCTTCATCATCAACTGGAGTGAGCTTGTACCGTCGCTGGCCCGCGAGGTGATCTGCTCACGGATACCCTTGCGCTCCTCGACAGTGCCGTACTGGATGCACTTTTCGACGACGTTGGAAGCAAACTTGTGCTTGGACAGGGTGACCAACTGAGAAATGACCAGCTGGATGATTCTTGACCGGTCCTCGGGCTCGCCGTGCTCAATAATGTGCTGCACGACGTAGTTGCCGTACTGATCGGTGATCAGGCTCTGAGTCGAGTTGTGCAGCTCGGCCAAGATTGTCTCCTTGTCTTGCTCGGTGCCGTACTCGAGCATGCGTTGAATGACTCTGCAAGCGTACATGTGCGAGGCCAGACCACTGACCTGGCCACGGAAAGAGTCCATGATGAAGTCGATGTAGTGACGGGGAACGAGCTCAATGATCTTCTGCACGACGTGGTTGCCGTTCTGGTCCTTGACGACCTTGACGATCTCGGGCTCGAGCTCCTTGGCCAGCTCGGCCTGCTGCTCAACGAGCACGTGTTCCAAAGCCTGTGTTGACGGACTTAGTGAGCGGATCGAAAGACTTCTTCCAAGAAAACGTACCTTTTGAACGACTCTGCAGGCGTACATCTGCATCGAGAGGTCAACGACCTTACCCTTCATCTGCGATGCCAACACCTTTTTCTGAACCTGGTTGCCGTGCTCGAAAAACTTCTGGATGACGTAGTTGCCAAAAACATCCTTCATCAGCTGGATGGCGTTGGGTTCGATTTCTCGGAAAACCTGATCCTTCTCATCACTGTTGGCCGTTTCAAGCTTCTGCTGGATGAATCTAGATCCGTGCTGATCACCACTGAACTCGACGACATGGCTGTAGATGTCCTTGAGCTCATACCGCTTGTTGGACTTGGAGCTGGAACGGAACTCCTCCAGAAGCATACTGCGAACGCCCTTTCCGGGATCCTGATCCTTGCTATGCCGGATAGGCATGACTCCTGGCACTGAATAGGGCGCCATGTGCAGGCCGTAGCCGGGCAAGGGAATGGGAGGTCTACCATAGGGGTCGATGAATTGAGGGTACTGAGCGGCAAAGCTGGGGTTGTAGTAAGGGCCGGGAGGGAAGAAGGCGGGTGCTTGAGCTTGCATGAAAGGTTGCACGGGAGTCCTGCGGTCTCCCTCCGAGACCATTCTCAGGTCGCGGGATGACGGCCTCCAGGGATCGGACGCCTGAGGGGTGAATGTCTTGGGACTAGCGACGGCGCGGTACGGGCCAGGGGCACCAGAAATGCTGGTGATGGAGCCTCGCTTGTACTGCTGTGCGACAGCCTCAGCGTAAGCATCCGGAAAACCGCCGTTCACATCTGCTCTCCAGGGCTGAGACCCAGGGTTGAATTGAAAGCCAGGAGCGCCCCCACCGATGGTCTGGGCAAGGCCGGACCCGTCATCGATGGTCATGGACTTTTTGAATGAATGGGCAAGGTCCGAGTCCTCCATCTGCCTGTTGTTGGCCATGAAGGCTCGATTGTTGGTTTGGGAAGGGAAAGAGGACGAGTGGGCAGGCATGGGGCGAGTCGAGGCAATTGAATTGCTCGGAGTGTGGCCATAACCGCCAAATGTGTCTCGGTAGGCAGGGGGTGAGTGGTGCGAATCGTCAGACTGACGCGAGGGAGGAATGCTGCTGTCTCTCGAGGGAGCACCAACCACACCCAGGCTCAAGAACGCAGGGTCTTTTGAGCCACGCTTCTCGTGTCGGGCGTACGTGCCGTCAAAGGGGCTGTTGTAGCTGGCGCCGAAGCTGGTATTCTCCTTGTCTTCCTCCAAGTATGACTTTGGCCTGCCGTTGATGAAGTTCCGTCCCTGTCCAATAGCAGAGTTCTCGAAGAACGAGGAAGTGTTGTGTAGGCTGTCGCGTGTGCGGTTCGGGGATGTGCTACCGGAGGCGGATCGAGGTTGGGTACCATCCTGATTCCACGGACTCTGATTCCAGGTATCAGCTTCCGAGTTCGCAGCGAGGGCGCCAGAGCCCGATGGCTGCGTGGTGAATGTTTCTTCAGCGCCTATACGATGATTGTCAGCTACCGATGACGCACGATGCATCAAGCCCAGGTCCATCACCGACATACCTCTTGCGTTGGTACCGTCTCTTTTGCCCGCTCCGGCGTAAGATGAGTTCCAAATGTTTCCTTGTGTCGAGTACAGGCTGGTAGTGCCGAAGCCTGGGCCGACGGCAGGGGCCGACTTCTCGTCTCGTCCGTTTGCCATTGATGGGAAGGTCTGGAAGCGACCTGGCCGGGCCTGTCGAACGTGGCAGGTTAGCGAGGTGGCAGCCATGAGGACGAGGCTTTGAAAGACGGGAAGGAATGACGATGGAAAGCGCGAGGGAAGCTTTTTTTGAGCAGCTTGCCAGGTCTAGGCGAAGTTCCGAGCGCCGAATTGGCGACTCGAGCCGGGAGCCATGATGGCGCTAGTTAGGCGCAGTCTCGAGACACACGGCCGCGCGCTCGCATTCTCGCAACCGGGAGTCCATCCCCCTCCGGACCTCACGTGGAGTAAATGGGAAGCAACTTACGGTGGTTGTCATGGTCAAAGGCGATCTCTGCTGCAAGGCAAACCGGTTCGCGCAGCGCGGTCGAGTGTCGGAGTCGTGGAGGGGGAGAGGAGAGGAGCGAGAGTTTCTCGGGCGTCGGATAACCAAAAGAAGAAAAAAAAAAACAAGAGGAGCGGCGAACCTGCGGACGAAGGGTTTTCGGCGTGAACGGTACGGTTCGTTTCTTCTCTGGATGCGAGCCGTCTCAAGGTGCAGAAATAGTGGATGCTGCGGTTGCGTTGGGCGGACGAAAAGGTCGATTGTACCAGGCCGTCTATGAGGGGTTATGTTGTTTCTGTGGCTGCAGAGATGAATGACTTTGTGCCGTTCGTTGCTTGCGCGTGGTGCAGGATTTCGGGGGGTTTTCCGCCGGTGAATTATATACGACGTTTGGTGTGAACTTTTTTTTCTCTTGCGACAGTGACTTTCTCCAGGAATTCTCTATGGCGCGAACTAAACGAAGGGAGCACGCTGGCGTCAGCAAAGACCGGATCGAAATGGGGGCGCAAGTCCAGCGCAACGCAAATGTGTCGAGGGTCTATTGGGGGCGAGAAGCTGAATGGGAAGATGTCGAGAGGGAGGGAGAAGAGCAGAGAAGAGGGCAAATGGGACGAGGTGAGCGAGCGAAAGGGAGAATGGCCAGGGTGGAGAGGATTGGTTATGTATTGTGTGCGTGCGTGTATGTATGTGTGTGTACGTATGTATGTGTGTGTGTGTACCCAGCTCAGGTAAGGCAACGCAGGTGTGAGTTGAGGCAAAGTACCTTGATTGAAAGAAAGAAACAAGGTGGATTCGGGATATGTGAGAGGCGCTTCCGGGAATATGCACAGGTGGAGGAGAAAAGGGATATGGACGAGAAATGAGTACGTGAGGTCGAGAATGAGATTGAGGATGACGAGAAGGGGGGTGGGATAAGGGACGACGACGGCAGCAGAGTGAGAATAAAGCGTCGTGGTAAGGCTGATTTGTAGGTCGATGATGGATGGAGCGCCCGCTGCCAGCTGGGGCGAAAGACAAGACGGGAACGGGCAGCTAATAACTTTGTAGGAGATTTTTTTTTGCGCAATCCGATGTAGACGACAGATAGACACCCTGGATCTAGGTCTGGGGCCCAGGTCTGGCACTCATGCCAGGAAGTGTCCGTCTCCCTCTTGTCTCTCTCAGGTTTACCGTTTGTCTGTGGTGTTCCCGAGAGGCTAGTGCCCCCCTCAGGTAGGAGGGGAGGGGGAACGGAAGCGGAGGGAGGGGGAAGGGATGGATGGGGGCGACCAAGTTCGAAGGGGCCCGGGGAGCTGACCTGGAGCTTTCTTGTCTTGGGTGTGTCCAGTATCCAGTGCTTTCAAGGACGGAGGGGAGGGGAGGGGAGGGGAGGGGAGGGAAGCTTGGAGTTTAGGTACCTGCTCAATAGCAGTTCCCTCTGGTCAAGTACCTTACCTACCGACTAGTAGGGGGCCCTGAACCCGAAGGCGGGATGGAGCCAAGCGGACGGACGGACGGACGCTGACGGGAGGATAAATGGCTGCCCTGACTGGTGGGTGCCGGACGGGACGGGGGTGTGGTAGTGGTGCACGAAGCGATGGACGACGACGACGACGACGAGCACAGGAAGAAATTGACGGCAGAGTAGATGAAGAAGGGAAAAGGAAGACAGGAGAGGGACGGGGAGGTTTGAATGAATAACAAGGACGATCAAGGTAGCGCAGGCAGACGGATGGCGGATAGGATAGCCATAGCCAGGCAGAGTGAGAAGGAGGCCAAAGGCAGGGAAAGGGAAAAGACAGTCTACGCAGTCTGTCAAACACACATGACAATCTCGAGAATCCCACTTACCCAAATTCTGCTGTGCTTTTTCCGGCCTTGCCTCTGAGCTTGAGACGAGGGCAAGTTTTGTCTCTCCTGTCTTCTGTTCCCTCCTGTCTTTCGTTTCTGCCTCTTCTTGTCTATGGGGGGGGGAGGGGGGGGGGAAGGTACCGTACCTGGATGCTGACAGACAGACGGTTCCTGGGCAAGGTGGATAGATGGATGGATGGTGACGATAGATCAGCCCTTTTGCAGCGCAAAGAGGAAGGGAAAGAAATCGTCTTTGGTTTTGTGCAGGCGGGCCGCGGGCGAGGGAGCGAGAGCGTTCGCCTCCAAATGATGTGATATGCGGCTTGACCAAAAAAAAACAAAAAAAAAAAGCCTAATGTTCGTTTGCAGCGTTGACTGGGACTGGGACGGTTTATGCGTGCGTCCAGCCAGGTACCAACCTAAAGGTAAGGTACCTTAGTCTTGACAGAGAGCCGGGGCCAGGGCCAGATGAGGAGGGGCTACTACCTTAGGTACCCTGTTGTAAGGTTGCACGGCTGTGCTGGGCGTCGGTACCAGCAGTCCTGTTGGTAAGGTAACTCGTACAATACCTTATCGACAACGCAAACGAACAAGTCCACTCAACAACCTCTGTGGAGCTGGAGCAGGAGCAGGAGCACCGTCCAACTGCAAGTTCAGTTGACCGCGAGGCCCAGTCGGTCGAGCGTGCCCGGGACCAAAAAAAAAGTAGGTAATAATTAGGTGCGATGCGGCGACGGGTGCATGTACAGACCGAATAGAGTCGCCGGGGTTCGAAACGTCGAAAAGTCGGGACGAAAGGCGTAATTACGCAGCCTGTCGGTCGCGTTGTGTGCGTATCTTGCTTGGTGGGTGCCGTCGTGGGTGCCTCGGCCGGTATGTAAGATAAGGTAGGTAAGGTATCGTTGGCGAGCGTGAGTATGCGTCTGTAAAGTACTTGCTCCGTGTCGATGCTTGCTTGCTTGCTTGCTTGCTTGCTTGCTTGCTTGCTTGCTCTGCAACCTCGTCCGGTCTCTACCTCCTGCAGAAGAATCGTCAGAGGACAGATGAGGCCAAAGACTGAGAGATTAGAAAAAATAGAAGAAGACTGACCAAGAAGGACGGGATAGCCAAAGGTAAATGACGCAGACGCAGAAGAATGCACACGAACCCGAGAGGAAACTGCAACGAGGCGTCCTCCCAGATAATCAATAAACAGACTCTGAGAATGATGGGCGCGGCCAGTCTGAGTCTCTTTACTCTTTAGGGCCCTTTTCTGTTCTTGGAATGAGACGGCGATTTGCGACTGGTCTCCCACGGCAGGCCACAGGCACGACAGGGAGAGACGTTGATGTTGCAATCGCACCAAACCCAAGGCACCTCAAGATTTGGGTAACCTTATTATTCGCGATGGCAGGGCACGCCAGAAGAGCCAAGGGCCAAGGGCCAAGGGCAGACAAGCCAACCAAGGTGCCCGAACCCAAGATTTTCCTCAAAGAGCCTCGTTCGGTGGCAGACACGGAAAGCGAACAAGATGCGGCGACCTCTGCTTCGCTGCGGCTTGATGAGCTGGATCTGCGGACTGCCCAACAACTAAGTACTTTGCTCCAGCAGCAAAACGACCACCAGACAACAGTATCGGGATGAGGCATTTGCCTCTTCACGTCTGGTCTGCTCGCCGGTGGGCAGCGAAGGAAAGACGGCAGCCTAGTCGCCAAGGCAGAAGAAGCGTGCAAGTCATAACAATGAGGTAGTGCGTTGGCGTGCAGTATACACTCGTTGCAAACAGCTTCGATAAGCAATACGCAGGTAGACGTGTTGCGCTGAATGTAGTATACTCTTTTTTTTTTTTTTTTTTTTGGCTTGTCGATGCGAAAATGCAGATGAGATGCAGTGCTCTGCGGGGCAGGAGGAGGAGAGACAGACGAGGCCAGCAGCAGGCCAGACCAGCAGGCCAGCAGACCAGATGGAAGCAGGGTCAGGTACCTTACTCAAGAGAATTGGAGTCTCAGAAGGGTATTGTCCTGCAGTCTTTTGTGCCGCGGGGTACCTGAACTGCTTCTAGAGACCCGTGCGAGTGCGTTGAAGCGTGGATCAAAAGAGCAAGCTTGCTATTTGCAGGCGAGCTTTGAGACACGAAGCGGAGAACGGACAAGAATCGATTTAGATCCCAAATGGAAAGGGTGAAATAGTGAGCAACATGCAGCGTCATTGTTAGCAAGGTACCTTAGACCGTAGAAGAACCAGTGGAGCGAGACGAGGTGGAAGCCCCGGACTCGACCAAATCCAGTCAATCACCACCGATCGACTAAATCTCTGTCACTGTCTGTCCGGCATAGCACTGTGAAGTTGATGATGTCGCCTTGACCTGAGCAGACAAGACCTTAATTAGGCACCCGTCACTCTGCCACGACAAAGTCCCGCACCGTCGGCGGAATGAGTGTCACTTTTTGTTTGTGTGTCTGCATCTATCTAGTCATCCAGGAGGAATTGCTAGGCTGAACAATGGGCCGCGAGTCCAATCGAGGGAGGCCACAGGCGGGATACGCTAGGACGAGACAAGCCGAGCACTAAGATCCCCCGTCTACGGGAGGTCCTTCGTTCTCCCATAGGTATCAATTGCTCGCTGCGCGATGTGGCTCGAGGATACAGAACGGAAAACGACACCTGCTGGTCAGCGTTGGTTGTGGAGGAGTACCTTTTACCTGGACTGGGGTCAAGGTAGAGAAGTCAGGTTCAACCGTTCAGGGGTGGCAAGGGACCACCGTCCACATATCTGCAGCAGCCGGGTGGATCGCCGTGGGAGAGAGACGCCGGTCGATGACGAGCAGCCAGCCGCAGCCGGGTGTTTTGTCTTCTCGTCGTGAGCAGAGCTGACTTGTCATCTGCCAGCTGGGCTGTCCGTATTGTGAAGTGCACCCGCAAGGCTGGCTGACCGCGTGGGCGGGGCGGGGCGGCAGGCGGTAGTTGATGGATGACAGGTCGCTGCCAGCAGCCAAAACCCCGGATTTCCCAACCACAGGCAGCTGTGCTGAGCCAAAGGGATGGCGTCCACTGTTTCTCACGCCCGTGTCGTGTTGCGTCGCTTCGACTTTTGTCTCCGTACTGGGCCCGGTTATGGTGGAGGCTCAGGGTCAGGGGACGGCGACACGTACTGGAAATGTGGGCCCCAAATTCGTTCCGGCCAAGAGTTCCGTGTATGATCTTCAGGGATTCTGGGGCAGAGACCAGCAAAGCGAAACGAAAAAGGTTCTGTGTTTCTTGAATGTACGTTTTCCCCGGCTCGTGTAGACGTCTCCATTTTAAAAAGGGCAACCGGTTCCCAGGTTGACGCCGGCTGGTGAGGCGGCGATTCGCCGACTGCGATGTCGCTTGCTGCTCGGCTCTGCAAATGATGCTCTCTATTCTTGGCCCGGAAAAGCATTGCCATTTCTCTCAGCTTGGGTAAGTTGCTTTGCGGGAAAAAGAAAAAAAAAAAGAAAGGGGGTCTTCCTCTGGCTGAGGTTGCGCCAGTGCCGCGTCTCACTTGTTGTATTGGAATGTAGCTTCATTCGCTTCTATTGCGCTTGACCTTCCTTCAATAGAGGGATAGGCGGCCAATATGGCGACGTGGGGGATGTACAGGGAGGAGCAGTATGCAAGCGGAAGTGCACATCGAATGACCACGCAGTTTTGTTGCCATCTCGTGTAGTTTCCCGAGTATCGGAGGTGCTTGATAAGTCCAGGGATGACATAGCAGAAGACAGAAATTCATTAACAAGGACAGGATTGTCTTGAATTCGAGAGTCCATGTTTTCAATACATAGCGAACCCTCCAACGGCAGGTACCTAGGTACTGTGACTTGTTCAACCCATTCCGCTGGTCAGGGTTAATATCGCCCAGGCGTCGGCATTATCAATAGGACAGACCTATATGGACTTGGAAGGGAGGAAACAATCAATCACATGCCCTCTCGTCCCCATGGCAAGTCAGGTCTTGCGCTTTGCCTCCGAAATTCCAGCGAGGGGCAGACAGGGGGCGAAATGTAACCGTAACTCCCAAGTAAACAGAAACAGAACGTTGTTCAGATTGTTTCTTCACCGTAATGCCGGTAAACTAGAAGTGGTGGCACGAGGCGGCAACGACTTGCCAAATTGAGAAGCAGTTGCCGCGGAATGCTGCAATGTCGTTGCGTGTCTGCCATCCCTCAGTTGGCAAATGAGCCATTCACCTTGTTAGTATGGATCTATTTAGACGGGGCCATATAGACCCTGCACTTATCCCGTCCCATCGTGCCCTGTCAAATCTGCCTTTGCAAAATAACTGGCGTTATAGGATTCCCCGGAGTTCGAGCGACGTGTTCCCATTCGGGTCAGTGAGTTGGAGATTGACTCGTTCTTGAGTCCGCACGTGCCAGGCCTATCCCGCTGCTCGCTGTCGGTTAGCGTTCATCTCTAACAAGCAAGCCTTCCCCCAGCGTAACACTGCATCCCGGGCGCTGCCCATCAACCCCTTAAACTGTAGAAGAAGACGGCGGAAACCGTGGATTTGGTGTGGAAAGGGCCGCTTGGAATCGACGTGTTTCGTACTTTGTTGCTCCGTGTTGTTCTTGGGCGTTATCCCCTGTTGATGGACAGTGACAGCAACCACGCTCGTTCTTCCGCATAGGCCCAGGCACCGTAGCACCGACCATCGTGCCTTCAATTTCATGCTTTACCGTGCGCCGTCGCCATGCGACATGTAACTGATATCGGCCCGCGACCTGTGATCGAGTGTCATACCCCTCTACGGACTGCTGTCAACAAAAGCGGTCGGCTCTTACACGGAGCTGAGTAGGCGACATTTTCTTCCCTCGGGAGTCACGGGGTTTCTCTAAACCTCAAGGGACTCTTGGTCCCCCTTGAAAGCTGGAATCCCCCAAAGGTCCGCCCGAGATTCGACCCCGGATTAAGATCCACTCGGATGGGGAGAACATGTCGTTCCATGTCTCAGTGTTTCAACTTTTGCCGGTGAAAATTGAGCCCGTCATGAATAGCGCTCGTTCTAGACGGCCAGTTCCGCCTACACTTTCCCTGAACCCATCGGACAAGGGCGTATTGGGAAGATCGCAAGCTAAAACGCAGTAAGGTAAGGATCGTCAACCCTCAATGAGAGTAAGCCATCGTTGTCCGGCTTCTAGGGCCAGAGATACTGTGATTATCTCGCATATGTGTGGTGTCGCAGCACCTCGAACGCACTCGCACTTCGACGCTGTGACATGCTTTCAATCACCAACTTGAGGGCTAGATAAGGACAGTCTTATCGGGGCTGAAGCTGTTCGGTCGCCCACGTACTCCTCCACTGCTGGCCTCTTCAATGTCGTGTAACCAGAGCCTGTTGCTTGCTCCTCAGGGACCACCGCATTAGAGAACTTTCCTTTTGCTGATCGAATGGCTTGGCTGCTCCACTGGATGGCAATGCGGCCGAAGTAACCGCTCCGCAGAGGCGTTATCGCCAGACTACGAGCTGGTTCCTTTGCGCGCCACCGAAAAGGCTGTAGTGACCAAGTCGACTTGAATAGAGTACCCAGGGAGGCCAAGGGACAGAAGGGAAAAGAAAGGAGAGGGAAATAAGCAATCTCAAGCTACTGGGCTGCCCCTCTCTCAACGAAATGTTCTTAAGACTCGCTAGGCCCCAAGATGAGGTTGTCGTGCAAGCGGCAGAACTGCCTCCTGGCTGGGCCGCCTCGCCAGGTTTGACCCGTGAATGTTTGAGGGTTGATCATCAGAGCCAACCAAGCGATTTGCGGACGACTATGGTGCAGACAAACACCATGTCTTTGAGGAACGGCACGCTGCACGAGATCATCCACGTTGACATTGTCTAGTGACCTCTGAACAGGTTTAGCCAACCTCATCGCGGGTAACAATTCGATCGACAGCAAGGCCTTGCCGATGCACCCAGGAGTCATCCCTGGCTGTTTTGCAGACATAGTCTGAATGGTGGGCCAAGTCGCTTACCGCCTCATGTTTGCCTTTCCGGCTAAGGACAACGGGACATGCATCTCAACGATGCACTCTGCGAGCAATCGCATTGAGACAATACCGACGACCGGCATTTCGATCTCGCGGGCGGTCACCGCTGTGTGATGTGGATATCACCGGCAAGCCCTCATACTATCGCGAGTACCGTCCTCTAAGTAAAGCCACTTAGACAGATCCCAATGCTGTCTCACTCGTATCACCACTGAAGAGTGCCACACCGCCTTCTGCTGTGCCATGCCAATGACACAAGGAACACATCGCTCCTGAAATTTCGGTGGCTCGCGCGAGGCATTGGGTAGTATGGCAAAGGATAGCTGCATCTGCAGAAGCCGAGTAGCAACAACCGGTGCTTCGTGAGTCGAGTTTGGTGGGCTTCTCGTGTAGACTCTGGCAATGACGGGTGACAACTCCTTTGCCACCATGCTCCAAGCTCCTGGTCTTTTGACAGGTCCGGTTTCAAGGCGAAGAAAACAAGTCGCATAGAAGCTTCTGCAGCGTCTCGGTGCGTTTTTGGGATCCAAGTGGTTTCGCCAGTTACACTAAAAATCAAAAGTTGTTGATGATTAGAGCCAACAGCTAGCTCACGACTGCTGAGCATCGTCTGGAAAAGACCTCGGCTGTACTTTCCAGCCCGCCCTATGTTTCCCGCTGACCGACATTGCGTTGGACTTGCACACCTTTCACCGTAGGAGGGAAGGCGATTGGGTTCGAGACAGCCGGCTTGGCGACAGCCCGGAGAGCTTGGTTCAGCTCCTGATCGGCCTCATCGGCCTCACTTGTCGAATCTGGTTGTCCTCGGCCGGCAAACGTATTCTTGTGGACCCTAGACCGGCCCCGTTGAACGGGATAAGACGGGGCAAAATCGGACGTGTCGGGCGTCTGCGGTGGCTTCGCTGGAGCAGTACCGTAGATCGATCGGAATGGCCCACTCAAACCCATTAACATTAGATGACATGCCGAGGTCCGGCTTCGGTCGTGGGTGCGGTCGTGGCGGCGATGTCCAAAAGTTAAAGGGGTGACCTGGAAGCAGCTTGGGCCATAGGGTTGTATCGGATTCGGAGAAACATAGATGGCTCAGAAAAATGGAGGTGTTCGGTGCATTACAGGGCAATGCAACACCGTTTTCTTTCATAAGGTTCGGTAATGAAGGAAATGAATGTTGCCTCGTGTTGTTGTTCTTCAGAAGCTCCAATCCCAGAAAATTCCCGTGAATCTTCCCAAAGAGAGTGAGAAGGCTATGCTTAGATCGCTGCGACCAGGACAGGGCGAAATTGCACTCATTGTGCAACTAACGATGGATCGTGGCTGGTGTGGGCGTTGGAGTGCCCAGACTTGTCCATTCGCATGCCGTAATTTTGTACATAGGGCAACGAGAGGCGTGGACCAAGGATGAAGAGGCTCTTGTTCTTGAGTAATGATGCGGGCCGTGCTCCATAAGCATGGACCGAAGGAGCCGATTACCGGAGCGTTGAAGCTATTTCTGGCACCGGGAGGTTGCCGGCGCCAGAAGGTGGAAGCGGAAGAGATGAAGAGCATCCCGCATGTCTTTCTAGAAGAAGGAGGGGAAGAGGGCAGAGGGTTAACTCGATTTGACATTTGCATCGTGGGCCTTGCGTAAGAGACCATGACGATGGACAGATGTGAACAGAAGCAGTCAGTTTGTGCTTGTCCTTGTCTTTTCAGGACGGTCAGAAGACAGACCAGACCAAGGCTGTCAGACAGGAGACGTTGTTTGTCGCGATTGCGAGATATGTATGTGCGTCGAGATCGAGCAAAATAGGCGCCGCTGCCCATGAGCTTGGTACGGCAGGGTAAGGTGCCGATAAAAAGACGAAGGGGAAGCGAGGCGATGTGACGCGAGACGAGAAGGGGAAGCGAGAGGAAGGGGGGAAGGAAGCGAGCAGCGAGTCCCGTCCGGTTGACCGAGAGCCTGGAGAGAGATGAGTGAGATGGGACAGTGCATTGAAGGTTGAATGATGAAATTGAACGATGGATTGGTGGTGTAGCAATACAGAGAATGCATTCATGGATTATGGCTGAAGTGCCGTAGGATTGTTAATTCTTTTTGGGACTTGTTTATTGTTCCTGACACTCTTGCTTTCTCGAAATGGATGTCATCACGACGCTAGACCGCGTGTAACGTGTTGGACTTGGATCTCCACAAATAGCAATGCCGCAATGGATGCTGATTTGCGAGTCCACATTTCTCAGAAAAAGGGAGTCCCAGCTTCTCGTCAAAGTCGTCACTGCCGCCCATGCCCACGCCCACGCCCACTGCGGCCTGCCGGGTGCCCAGCAGAGCAGACAGGAGCCAGCCAGGCGCATCAGGAAAGAGCCCGGGATGATGGGTCAGGAAAGAGGAGAAGGAAAGACCAGGCTCACTCTTGCACAGTTGCACTGTGCACACGAGCTCACGGACCACGTTCCCCTGCCGGGGCACGATGAGCTTACAGTGTACACTGTACCTTAGTTCAGAGTTCTATGTTAGAAACGACCAACGGCCGTCCAATGGCCGGCGCCGTTTCGCGGCGTCTGCCCGTGTGGCCCCATCGTTTCCAGGCACCGATTGCTGCTATTGGCCAATGCTGGAAATTACAGCCGCCCGTTGACGAATCGCTCATGCCTGTTAGATGCGGGCTCAATCTTGGACCGTTGCTTCCATATAATCACTCCATGGATTCCATAGGCTATGCTGGCCAGAATGGAGTAATCGCCCGGGTCTAGGTCCATTTTGTCCATTGTGCGGCGTGCCAATGGTTCAATGGGTACCGAACTATGGATTCCGAGGATGGGAAGGTGGGAGGCTCCAACTTCCGCTCCGCCCGTTCACAACTCGCGAGAGGAGAAGTTGCTGATTTCTCTCTCCTTGATTTGTGCTTTCCCATCGGCACTAAGAATGCAGTCGTAAGGGGGGAGGGGCGCGGGGAGAGCCTTGCCGCCCTGTGCTGTGCTATGCAGGTCCCAACTGCATTGCAATTTTCCCACTACGCCGTCTATGGATAGAAGCCAATGAATCCTCTATCGGTGTCTTCCCAAAATGGGAATGGCTCCATTGTTCGTTCCTGGCGGGCGCCCAGCGCTCTCAGCCAGAACCCGGCACCACCAGCAGCTGTCCACACCGCACAGCTATGGCCCAGGCTGACCACCCCTGTCTCTCATTTCCAGTGGAGGACATATCCTTTCCTTCGTTCCCTTTTGATCCTTCTTCTCCTCTTCTTCCCCTTCTTCTTCAACAAATTTGTTCAATCGTCGTCGTCCTTGCTGTTACGTTGCAGGACCGTGTTATCGTTCGCTCTTTACTACCAAACCCCTACAGTCATTCCCTTAATACTTTCCCTTTGGAGTTCCAGCTTTCACTCACTCGCTGATCTCCGTCCAATCGTTAATATCGCTGCTATCCTCCGATACGAAAATCTAAACCACCAACCCCAAAATAACACCACGACACGAAAGACAAGCGCATTCTTTACGACTTCTTCTGACGGCCCACCACGAGAGAACTTAATCCCTTACGTACGTCCGAGACCCCTTCGACAACCCTACGAACCCCCGGATAGACTGCGCTGGGCCCTGGGCCGTTGGCCGGCGAGACGAGGGAGATTCCGAACGATTCGACTCCCCGTTGTGTTGCCTGACAATGCCCCAGAATGTCTTACATGCCGTTGCACCCTCAAAACAACAGTGGATACCTCACCTTCCCGCGATGCTAATAAGATGTCGCTCCATAGATTCGTTCACTCTGTAACAATCATCTCGAATACCGCTCCCTTCCCGCCAAACGACAACTCCGCTACAAGGGTCATTCAGTAATACCAAGCGTCACGAAACCGACACAATGCCTTCCATTCAGAACATCATTTCCCGCAACTCCTCCCCAATTATCCGCCGCAGCGATTCTCACATCGTTGTCCGTCGCGGCGATGACTCTGACAGCGGCGACATGCTCAACCTCATGATCGTCGTCCTCGCCCTCTTTTTCTTCGCCCTCCTTCTCATCTCCACACTTTTCCTCATGCGCCGCATGCGCAGACAACAAAAGATGCAAGAGCAGATGCTGCCCACTTATCACGAAGTCAAGGGCGGCGCCAGAAACCACCACAACCTCACCATCCAGACAAGCCAGGACGGCCGCTCAAGCGTCCTGTACATTGGCCAGGATGGTCGCTCTCCCATGCTCCAGAACCCTCAGTCCGCCCCTCACTCTCCCGACAATGTCCCCGAGATCCACATCACCTTCCCCGACGAGCAGGACGAGGGTGGTCGCTCAAAGAGCGGCCGCGTTCTGGTCGTTCGTGTCGGTGACGGCGGCTCCGTTGGCCTCGAGCCCGTCCGTGACGAGCAGCTGCCTGCCTACGAGAAGGACAGCAAGTCACAGTTCTACTCCGTCGACATTGACTCGATCGGTGGCCTCAAGGAGAAGGAGCGTAACAACTGAGCGACCGAGCTACAACTGAGCCAGAAATCTTTCAACTGTCCAAAGGCCCGGACAACTCGTACAGATCGGCACCCGCTGTACAAATTATGCAGCAATTTTCTCTACATGGCATGGCGTTCGACGACACACACCTTATACCCTGCGCACCGATGACTTTGAACCTGTGCACCAAACACAAACGGAGGACCGGCTGCGTTTGAGGAGTTTGTCGTGCTAGGGCAATTTTGGAGACGGCTACGGCTCTGGGCGCAAAAAAAAAACACGTATATATACATAACGACTACCCCGGGAGGCCTGTCCCGCGGTGTGAACTAAAGGATTCACCGTGTGGTGGAGGCGATCGTCGGGCTGTAGAATACCCGTTTATTCTAATGCTGTATAATTCAACCGTTCTCGTACAAGTTCCATGTTTCAAAACTGTCTCTCGCTTGCTTTTGCATCGCCATGCTTGATTGACCGGGTTCAAATCTTTGATGGAACATGCAAGGGATCATCGGGTAATCACAGCAGTAGTTCGTCTGATTCGCAGCCGGCCGCTTTTGATCAAGGTCAGCAGATAGGGACTCGCGCCAAGCTACGTGCATCCATCCATCCGATAGCTATCGCCTGCATATATAGACGTTGCTCATTCGATGGATCTACAAGGCTGCGAATTGACACCGTTGATCGGTTGATCATCAACTGAAAATGTCTTCTGTCCTTGGGGCCCAATTCTAGACCCACTTCCATCGGATCTCGCCGGATATCACCAACGAACGGGTGGTGTCGGCTGTGCGACAACCAGATGCGCATCGCCTGTTCAAATGCCGCCTCAGCCAGTCGTTTTTGGACAATGGAAATGAGATGTATGTCACAGCCATGGACATGGCGAGGTCGCGGGGCAGAGCTCTTGCTCTCCTATATCTACATAGAGTCGCAGCCATTTACCCAGTCGCCGGAGACCTGACGAATCTCACTTGAGTGCTTCACACCTCAGAGTCCCAAGTTTTGACCTGGGCCTCTTATTTCACGTCTTCGTGCGTTTGTGGTCTTTATTATGGCACCCTCTTCGGCGATTCCCCCTCCCTATGAGCTGCCCCCTAAGCCCAGCGGGCTGAAGGTGGACAAGCCCAACTTCATCATCTTCATGCCGGACCAGCTTCGTTTTGACTCTCTGGGCTGCAACGGCAATAAGGTAAACGCTCTCTCTCGTCGCCTCACGAGCCCCAGAAGCTAATATCCGTCCAGATTGTTGAGACGCCACACATCGACAACTTGGCGGCAGAAGGCACCCGCTTCACAAACTGCTTCGTCCAGGCCTCCGTCTGCACCCAGTCCCGCTGCAGCATGTTCACCGGCAACTATCCGCACGTCTCGGGTCACCGCTCCCTCGAGAACCTCATCAAGCCCTGGGAACCCAATCTTTTCAGGTCCTTGAAGGAGAAGGGGGGCTATCACGTCGCGTGTCTCGCGCCCCGGGGCGACACCTTTGCGCCGTCCGTCACAGAGATGTCTCTGGACGAGTACGGTTTCCTCGAGACGCCCGAGTTTGTCTCGCGCTTTGCGGGAGGCGGCAAGGCGGAACCCGAGGACAAGGAGGACATCTGGAAGAGGCTCTTTTACAAGGGGCTGAGAAATCCCAACGAGGCGCTAGATTACGATGATGCGGTTGTGAAGGGCGCGCTGAAGTGGTTGAAGCACCCGCCCACTGACAAGCCTTGGGTTCTCTTCGTGCCGCTCATCTTCCCGTACTGCCCGTTCCAGGTGGAGGAGCCGTACTTCTCCATGTACAACCGCGGAAAGATGGGGCAACCCTCGAAGCCAGCAGACAAGGTATCCTCCGTCAAATTTGTCCTAGATCAAAGATGATACTGACCGCCTTGACAGACGGGTTACGAGCCGCGCTACATGCAACTGAACCGCGAGCGCTACGGCACCCATCGCGCGACGCCTGAGATTTGGGCCGAGGTGATGGCGACCTATTACGGCATGATCTCCCGGCTGGACGACCAGTTTGGCCGCGTGGTCGAGCACACGAAGGCGCTGGGCCACTGGGACTCAACTGTCACGCTTTTCTTCACTGACCACGGGGAGTACCTCGGAGACCACGGCATGATAGAAAAGTGGCCATCCGGACTCTCGGACTCGCTCACCCACGAACCGCTGATCGTTGGCGGCGCGGGCCTACCGAAGGGCGTGGTGTATGAGGAGATGTCGGAGATGGTCGATCTCTTGCCGACGATTCTCCAATTCGCAGGCGTCGGCGAGCACTTTCCTCACTGCGGGATATCGATGGCGGAGATCTTGACTGGGTCCGGCAAGGATAGGCAAGGGAAGACTTTGAAGCACAAGGCATTCGCGTTTACTGAAGGCGGATTCTTGACGAGCGAGGAGCCTTTGTTGGAACAGGCGCCATACCCGTATGATATAAAGGCGGCGCTGCAGCACGAGGACACCACGGTCGTAGGAAAGAGTGTGTCGTGTCGTGACAAGAGGTGGACGTTCATCTATAGGCTGTACGAGCCGGCAGAGCTATATGACCGCAAGGACGATCCTGGCGAGGTTCATAACCTGGCTGAGGTTGCGGAGTACCAGGATGTGAGGAGTCGGATGGAAGGTGTCGTGTTGCGATGGATGGTAGCAAGCAGTGATTTCTTGCCGTGGCAGAAGGACCCTCGATTTCCGGCTGTAGACATGGAGAGTGTGGCAGACCAGTTCCGAAAGAGGGGTGGCGTTTTGGAAGAGAGGAAGAACTGATCCAGGTATCTTAAGGAGTCACGTTGGTCGCTGATCAGGCGCCCAGCGAAACTTCAAGCAAAGCGCCTACTTACTTGCCTACCTAAGGTACTTAATTTACAACTGGCAAGAGATAACTTTTAGGAAACTACCACCTAGCCCATCGACCAATTGCAGTCATAGGATCAGGGGGGGCCTGATCTAGTGCGTTACTAGCGCGGGTTTTTCTCCCGTAAAATCAAGCAAAGCTCCTTCTTTAGTTATTTGAATTGCTGTCTTCGAGGAAGGCGCTTTGCTTGGGTCACTGCACATAGAGCATTCCATCCATTACGAATTCCAGATAGTGCGTTAACAAGCTGTCCGAACAAAAAATCCACGGGTCCGCAGGGCCGGGAATGGAAACTCCGAAGTCGGACCCACAGGTATCCCGGAGTCACCTCCGAGGCTCCGAAGAATGGATCTGGGCACCGCAGTCCAGTCCAAAAACGGTCCAAAAACGGGGGAGGAGCAATAAAGTTAGCGATTCGGTTTCCCAAACCTTTCATCGACGATGGATTGATTACATCTGATCACCAGAGGACGAGTCGTTGGGAAGAGGTATACAATACGATGGGAATGCGCGTGGATCAATGGAACTACTCCACTTAATAAGGACGACGGGCTACCGTAAGCACTCACTGCGACCGGATTCCACCCGCACTTCTTTCTCGCTCCAGCAATAGAAACCCACGTACTTAAGCTACTTTTAGATTAGAGAACATTCTAACATCGTCTTCCCTATTTTCATACAAACTCTTGTAAAGCTCTATTTCAACTGTAACGCAGTATGGGG
>JAXCEF010000698.1:0-20400 GCA_037178605.1 Colletotrichum euphorbiae | reverse complement strand
TATACCCTATTGCTATAAAGCGTTCCTAGATAATATTGCAATTAAAGGGCTGACTTCTAGGTATAATAATTAAGAGGTTTAGCTTTATCTAGGTATTTATAGATTTATTTAGGAATATTTAAAGAATATAGATAATATGCTTATTAAACTAGAGCTAGTAGAGTGCATAGTAACTATAATTAAGTTGTAATAGGCCTAGGAAGTAGTAATAATTATTAGCTATATTTATAGCACTAATAGATGTTGTCTAGAGGAAGTAAAGATAATTAAGATCTGCAAATAGGTTACTTATACTTACTTAAAAGAAGTGAGGGCTTTCTTAGGTATTATAATATTTTATAGATATTAGGTGAGAGATTACTCTATAATTACTAAGCCCCTTATTAATCTTTTGAGGAAAGATATTAGCTTTAACTGGGGCGAAGAGCAAAAGACTGCTATAGATATACTAAAGACTAAGCTTATATTAGCTCCTATTCTAGTCTCTATTAACTATACTAAAGGAAGTAGTGATATCTATCTTGCTATTAATGCTAGTAATATAGGTTGGGGAGGAGTTCTTAGTTAATTTATTGATTATTAATATGTGGTCTCTTGTTTTGAGAGTAGCACCTAGTTAGGACCTGAACTAACTTATGATGCTGGTAAAAAGGAGCTTTGGGGAGTTTTGAAGGCTTTGAAGAGGGTATATCACTATCTGTATGGATAATACTTTATTCTGTAAATAGACACCTAGATGCTAGTAGTATAACTTAATGGGGCTGCTACTAACCTTCTAGGAGCCTTAGTAATTCAATAGATTACATATATTTGAATATTTAACTTTGAGGTTTAATATATTTGTGGAACTTAAAATATAGCTGTAGATGGGTTATCTCAAAAGCCTAGAGGACCTTTTAATAATAATAAGAAGAAGGCTAAAGGCGAAATCGACTCCTGGATTGATTTGTAGATCTTCTCTGCGGATATTAAAGCTATTTCCTTCTTTAAATAAGCTTAATGCTATAGGAATATAGAATATATAGAAGAGGTTATAGTAGGAGATATTAAATGGGTTCTTAATAATATAATATTAACTCTAGACTCTTTATTAAATAATTTGTAGACCTACTCTTCGCGTTTGCAATACATTATATACTATTTAATAATATAGAGAAGACTACTAAGAGTTTAGTCTAACTAATATTACACCTTTAAGTTAAATATGTTAGAATATTAATTTTAGGACTACTTATTATTTAGTAGGCCGATAAATTAAAAGCTAATTCCTAGAAGAGTAATAAATAATATAGAGATATATAAGATACTTATTATAAGAGCCTATAGTGAGAGTAGCTATTAAAGAGTACTATCTATATTAAAGAGAGTTTTAAATTGCTATATATAGCCTAGGATATATAATGAGGTTAAGTAAGCTATCTAAAGCTATCCAGACCGTTAGAAGAGAAGAGCATATCAAATAGATAATAAGAGGACCTATATATTGCATAAAGGTTTCCTATTCACAAGAGTCTTACTTAATATATAGAAGGTAGGTAAATAGAACCTAGTTGAGTCTGAAAACCTTTTAAGTGGATAGCCTGAAGCCTAATAGCTTAGAAGGGCTATATTAGCCGCTATTACGAAGTTTCTTTAGGAAGATGTTATTTGTTGCTACAGCTTATATAGAGAGTTAATTATAGATAGGGGACCTGAAAATAAGGATATTGGTATTAAGTTTAATAAGAAGTATAGTATAAGAAGGAGGGTAACTTCAGCTTATAGCCCTAGGGCTAATGGAGTAATTAAGTCTGGATATAAGCCTATTGTATATATATTATTAATATGGACTAAAGGAAGATGGGATATTAACTCTTGCTTATACTTGTCTGGAGCCCTTATTATAGACTAATTAAGTATTCAAATGCTAACTACTTTCAGCTCTTTCTATCTTTTACATAGTTTTGATCTTATTACTCCTATTGAGATACTAACTCAAACTTAGCGGGTTCTTGATTAGGACTTAGTAATAACTTAAGAAGAACAGGGTTGAATATATCTGCAAGCCTTCCTATAACTTAATAAGGATTTAAAATAATTAGAGGAGATAATTAAAAGGTAGTATAAAAAGGCTACTGAATATTATAATGAGAAGTATGAACGAACTATGCGGGAAGAGAGGTTAGAAGTTAGAGACCTCATCCTAGCGTTTAGCGTCAAAAGCTCTATTAATAAGGTATTTATTGAGAAGCTAGACGATTATTAGTAAGGACCTTTTTGAATATTATCCTAAGCCCCTAATATATTATTCTACTGCTTAGTAATATTAGCTAGTAAAGAGATTATAGGAAAGACCTTTAGTGGGAATTGACTTTGAAAATATATGTAAGCGCCTGAGGAGTATTAGGAACTAGTAGAGATAGATATTTATACATCTAATTTAAAAGAAAACTTGGTAAAAGTCTTTTTGGTGATAGGAAGTAAAGAGTATGATAATAATGTGCCTGATGAGGAGGAAAAAGAAGAACCTATAGTACCTGGGGAAATAAATAGGGATAATAATACTAATAAAGAGGACTTGTTATAGTTTATTATATAATTGAGGTAATACCTGTGAGATTTGGAGAAAGCCATTGAAGTATTAAAGTTAAGGTAATTGCTAGTTATTGAAATCCCTGAGATATTGGAAAGCAAGAAGAAGGATTATATGGAAATAGAGGGATTAAGTAAAGATTAATGCGATTTCTTTTATCTTTTGGTATTGTTTTATTCTGTTTTAAATTTGAATTTGTAGACTTACTTGTACTCCTAAACCTAAGATTTCCTTATTATCTCTTAATCCTTTCAAAGTTTGAGATTCTGGGAATAATATCTCTAAAGCTTTAGGGATAAGGGTAAGAGACGTTTGCTATTATTATCGTCATTAGTTCGGTATTTAAGCTTAATAGAGAAAGTTCACTTATTAAGTTTGCAACTTAGGATATAGGGCACTAGTAGATATATATAGGTATATTATACTAACCTACTTATAATAACTAAGCTATAATAGCAGAAAGTTATATAAAAGTAATAAAAAGAAGACGAATTATGGAGGAAATTGTAGTGCTTTTATATAATTAAGAGTTTTATTTATAAACCTATCCTTATAGTATATTATATATTTACTGTGGTATTACTTAGAAAAATACTCCTCCCTTAACCCCCCCCCCCCCCCCTCTTTCTCTATCCGACTTTTCTTCCTTATATTACAATATAAAGCCCTAAGTGCTGGGTAATTTCCTGAAGATTAAAATCTAAGGGCGGTTTAAGTATAAAAGAATAGTGAGAGTAGGTAAAACTAGCCCAAGAATAATGCTCTTAAGCTTACTTAGAGTAAAGACTATTTTAAAGGGCTGAAAAATTGAACTTAGCCATAGCGGTAATAGCGGTATTAGCTAGGATTTAAGACTATGGGATTACTACTATGCTATTGAATTCACTACTCTTTCTCCTCTTCTTATTGCGAATAACCTTATACCTATACCTCTTACAAATACTTAGATTATTAAATAAATAACTCTCTTATATCTTATAGAAGAAATAGTTAGTATAAGGAGTACAAGATATAGAATTATACTTGAAGTATAGTTTATAGATATAAATACTAGTTATAGGATTCCTAGTAGTATAGGCTCGCTCTTTATAATAGATATAAGGCATGATAATATAACTACCGTAAGACTAGATAAATAAGCTATAAATAGCTGCTACTTGTTAAAAGACCTTACTAGGAACTAGAGAAAAGGGTAGCAGACGTGTAGATAAAAACTTAATAATAATAGCTTTTAGTACCCTCAGTAGCCTTAAATATTTACTTGAAATACTGCTTGTTAAGATAAGCCTTCTAGAAAGCTAGTCTTATAATATTAGTAGATTTATTAGAGAAGACTTGCGATATAAAAGCCACCTCAGAGTACTTATTACTAGGAAGATTAAGCTAAAGCTAAGTGAGGCTTATAATTACCTAAAAAGCTAAAACTATTAGTTAATAAGCAAGAGAGAAGAAACGAGAGGAATTACCTAGAGCTAATTATTAGTATACCAGATAAAGAGAGGCATATTATTTTGCTTTATTTAAGGTATGGGGATATTAGAGCTAAGAACCTAGAGCGTAGATTTTACTAGGAGATAATAAGGGTGAGGCTAATTAGTATTTCTAACGCTAGAGATAAGGAAGGTATAGTTAGATATAATAGAAGAGGTGATTTAATAGACTTAAGTAGGGTGTTATATAGATATTTAGTTGAAGTTAAAGAAGATAAGAAGTAGTGAATATAGGAGGCGATAAGATATTTGGGAAGAAGAGGAGGTTATTTATCTAGTTTTATAACTATTTATTACTATAGTAGTAGCTACTAAGTAATACTATTTTCTTTATTCTTACCGCCTAGAGGCTACACTAATTTACTATTATGGTTTTTTATTCTATATTTACTTTACTTCTATTAGATAGAGGTAAGGGAGGAGGAGTTAATTATTCTTTTTATTTAAATCTTATCGACTTACTTATATTAGGCATTCAGCCTATTTATAGATATAAAACTATACCTTCAACCCCTCTAGCCCTCTCTATTCTTTTCTTTTCTATTATATTTACTATACTATATTACAAAATATCACAAGCCCCCCCCCTCACTAAAAATACTCAACTTTTAACTATAGTCTTTTAAACCCCTTCCTTTCAATAATTTGATTCTACCTTAGTATATTAGGTCTCGGGATTAGTTATTCCTGCCTCTCCTATAGTTTAGACCTAGTATTTCATAATAGGGAAGGTTATTATTCGTCTCACAAAGACTGGTACCAGAAGGTAGGGGATAAAACAGAACTCGAAAACAGTGGTAATATTAATGATATCTGAGGAAAGAAGGTATCTAGAAGGGTAGCTAGCAAAAGGAGGAACAATATAGTAGACTAACGAGGTAGATCACGTAACTAAAGTCACGTGACTTACCACGTCAGGTAACTGAGGTCACATAACTACTATAGTTAACGTTCCTACCTGCTAGGCCACAGGCCCGACACTTAGGTTAGGTCTGGATAGGCAAATATCCCAATACTGGCAGTTTTTCTTTTATGCTAGGATTCACCTATTATGCCCATCTAAATACACAAATTAAACAACTTATTCTTAAGGCCATTATTAGCCTCAAATTAAATCAAAAAGATAGCTATATTTAGCTATATCCAAATCCTCCAAATAGCCACAATTTAGCCTAAATAATTTAGTACAAATAGCCACAAATCCCATTCCTCCAAAATAGTAGCAACTGCCCACAATTATTACTCTATTTCTTCTACTATTCAGGTTACCTATCCTTCTATTTAAATCATTAGCTTATTCCTATCAATTCGCTAGCATAGGGCGCTATTTAGCGATGCCTTTATGAACACGTCGGCGGGGTTATCTTCGCCATTCACCCAGCAGATCTCAGAGAGCTTGCGACGCTCATACAACTAATATAGGGCCATAATATCAATCATAAGTCGTTTTTGTTATAGTACCAAGCTTCACCAAACACTTATATAGAGAGTATAAGTTAGTGCATATTACTGTGGGGATAGACTTAGCGATACCTAGCTTAAAAGTAACTTAGCGGAGAGTTAATATAATTACAAAAGCTAAGTTAGTACTAGTAACTATAGCGTAGATCTCAGATACTAGCATACTATAGGTAACACGCTTGCAGTTCGTTGAACTATAATACATAATATTGCTATAAATAGTAAAGGTAGCGTTATCTGTAGTTTTATTAGCTAGTATGACAATATAGCCTAACTGCAAAATAAGATCCTTATTATTTATAAAAGAACTATCCATAAACATAAAGAGTTTCGCAATAGGTAGGGAAAGTATAACGAAGGTCAAGCCGTGATTAAAGCTATTGCTGAGCTATTTGAGGCGCTTATTGAGGGTAGTAATATCCTTATTATTGGGGTCCTAGCGTTAAGCAGCTGTGGATAGGTTGAAACAAGCCTCAGGTTAGTAAATAGAGGCGATATACGCCCCTCTGGCGCGCTATTTAATGTACTTCTGCTTAGCTAATATCTTAGGTACTAACTCGATCTTAGTACCTTAGCCCTTCTGCTAAAGGATAATAGCTCCATTAGCAGTTAAGGAGATAGTTTCACTATTAAATGTAGAAGGGGTCTAAATAGTAAGATTTTCCTTAGGTTTAGCTATAATTTTAGCCTTCTGGAGCTCTTCTTCTTTAATGGCAGAAAAGGCTGCTATACTAAGGCTGGTTATATCATTAGTCTGTATCCTAATGAAAGCAAAGTGAGGGCTTAAGGTATTAGTAATAAGGAGATATAGGTTAAAGGCAGAGCTAGTTATTCATAGCTTATCCCAATAGTGGGCATTATAGGTAGCCTATCAATAGGTTCTAGCCTCAGCGATACTATATAGGGGCTTAATAACCTTTATAATAGTGCTAGGGGGGTAATAATTGCGGTTTGGTTAGGGAGATAGGTGTAAATATCGTAAGTGAGGGTTATTTGAAACTAAATATACACCTAGGTCATATCTCTAATCTAAATAAAATAACTATCAAGGGCCAAGAGAAGGTATAATAGTAAGGAGGAGGCGGATGCTATAATACTGAATTATTAGCAACTAGGTTAAAATCCCATGCGTATTGGCGTTATTTATGCTATAAATAATGAGATAGGACTTCTCGAAGGGGGTTGTGGTTTTATTCTTAATTTCGTTAACTATATAGGACCTAAAAAGGCGCCTATATTGCTTAGTTAGGTTAAAGATTTCAAAGCAGAAGACTTCACAGTTAAGAAGGATAGCGAACCCCTTCTCGCGGGATTTTTAGAAGGGGGGTTTATTAATAATAAGCTTACCCAATTTGCAGAGGGCTAGCGAGAGCTCCTAATCAGCCTTCTCTTTAGTAGAGAAAGATATTATGGGGTTGTTGATCTCCTGCTTAAATACGCCTAAAAATACAAAATTAGCAGTAATTGGGTTCTTCCTAGGTCTTCCTCGATGCTGGGGCGGAGGGGTGGCGTTGGGGTCGGCGGGGGGTATAGCTAGGGCAATTGTGGGCAGAGTTAGTAGTATTAGGGTCTTTAGGGTTGGAATTAATGTAGAAGGGCTTAATAGTAGTGGAGGGGAAGTCTCAGGCACTATAGGGCAATTAGATAGTAACTATTTCGCCTGAAATAGCATTTAAGCAGAAGGGGCCCTACTATCTATCCTTTTCACAATACACCCTAACGAGTGATTATAGCAGCACTTAGACAACTTCATTAGTGCTAGGCCTATTGCGGGCGCCTAGCGCATCAGCAACCTTACGTTTAGCATACTCTTTGCGCAAGTCGTCCATAGCAGCATTAATAGCTTTGGCGCGGGCTGTAATATCTAGCGAAGGGGTCGAATTATGGCTAATATGTGGGTAGGCTCTGAAGACTAATAGCGTGGGTATGAGGCTATTAGGGCCTATAGTATCGTTAACAGCCTTCATAGCTATTTAAAGGGCAAGCTTAGGCTTAGTATGGGGAAGTTCTTGCTAAATAATAGCGTAGGCGCGTTAAAGAGAGCTATAATATCGCTCCATCTTGCTGATCCTATGATGGGCTTCAATGGGTACCACCTTAACCATAACAGCCATAGATTTGGCGTTGTTTTTGAAGACTTTAGCAGCAAAGTTTAAACTAGTATCTATGATAATACAATCAGGCAGGCCTTAGTAAATATAAATCCAGCAAAAATAAGGGGTCTCCTAGGTTCTTTTAGTAGATAAATTAGACCAGAAGTAAGTAGTATTAAAGCCTATAGTAGTATTAATAATGTGTAAAGTAGCTTTGCTCTTAAGATATACTATATTGCAGATGATTTTGTAGTTGAAATAGCAGTCGTCTTTTAGCAAAGATTTAAATCTCTGAGGGGCTCTAGTATTTAATTAGCAACATTTACAGACCTTAGTTAATTACTTAATTGCTACTATTTAAATGGGATGACTAGCATAAGTTAAAAGGGTTGCTAACTTAGCGACAGAGGGATAGCTAAAATAGCAATAGAGATATTAGAGTTCAGTATTAGTCAGATAGCAGGTTTAAGTAAAGGCTTCCTCTTTGTTAAGTAGTAGCTAAGTGTAGCCCTATTTACATATAACTGGGGTAGTGATATTGCCTTAAAATAGATAATTGCGAAGGTTATTAAAATAGATACCTATTTAATTTATATTACTTAAGTATAGTAAGAAAGGGGTATTTATCGGGATAACGTGAAACAATATACTACTAAATATAGTATCAACTATAATAGTACTAAAAGAGTCCTTAAAGGGGCTATCTCTAAAGCGCACTCTCGCTTAGCCAGTATTTACTATATTAACTAAAATTAGTTAAATATGCTATAAAGAAACGACTTGCTGTTGGCTAGCGGTAGATATACTAGCTGCGCCTAAATCTGGCATAATGCCCTAGAAAACTTCCTCAGAGTACCTACTATTAAGTATAAATAGGTAGTAAGGCATAGTATTGGGGGTACTAAGCAGGGCAATCTAGGTGGAGGGCAGAGTAAAATAGAGTGCTTAGTTAGTAGCAGGGTTAATACCTATAACAACATAGAAAGTAGCTTAATTTAGCAGTAATTTAACTAAATAGTGAAGGAGGTCTTAGCAATAAAAGCAGTGAATTTGTGGGAAGAGGAAGAGGGATTAGAGGGCTATAGTTAGTCCTAGTCGTTTTGCTATAAAAAGTGCTTAACTTCAGTATTAGTATTATTAGGGTTGATTTTATTGTTATTACTACCCTCAACATAGAGGAGGAAGGCGATAAAGGTATCTTTAGTGACGTTCTACGAGTATTTAGCGTATCTATTCTTAAAGTTAGTATACTCCTTAGCTCTTTTATCCTTAGTATGCTTCCATAACTAGCATTCAGGCTTACAATAAATCCAGCACTTTCAGCCCTTCTAGCAGCTAAAGGATTTATGATAAAACTATTGATTTAGCTAGTTTTAGCGGTATTTGCCGCTACTATTATTCTTACGAAAGTTACCTCAATTGCCATTCTAGAAGCGTTGATTAGTATATATTACATCAGCTTCAGTAATTATAGCTGTAGCATTATCAACTCCATCTATGGTGAATTAGGTAAGGCTTTAATTCATATGGGATCCTATACTAATAGCTAAATAAGGAGAATTATACAAATCCTGGAGGTTTGAGGGATACTAATATAGCATAAGTTCGCACTCTCAAACTCCTTGGCAGGCGCTGCAGATTTTGCAACAAAGTAGCGCATCGCTATATTATTCCTTACTAAAGGCTAGTTTAATAGTAGATAGGGTCTTAAATAGGATTTCGAGGTTCTTAGCGACAGATTTCTTAGGGTTTTTATGCATGAGGTTGGGTAATGTGGTATTGTCCTAAAGGTCCTCGTTAGTAATGCGAAATTCCTCCGTTTTGAAGTACTCCTTTATCTGGGTAACTATCTTATAGTAAAGGGGCTAGGGGTAAATAGGGGCAATATACTGAAAGTAGTACTCTTGAGCATCTCCCTTCAGCACAAGGGAGAAAGCTTCAGCATACTGTCATGTATTAATGCTAGGTTTAGCGTAACAATCCTTGAAAACTAGCAATTTGGAGTCTAAAATATCTAACTTACTGCTACTATACTTGAGGCTATTACTATTATAGAACTTAGTGAGACTCTTAAGCTATCTTAAGGTAGGGGTATTATTAGAAAACGGCTAGTGGGGTTAATAGTTACATAGAGGATGGTTCTAATTAGTTAAATTACTAAAATTAAGGTTAAAATCAATATCTCAAGCATCACTTTCATAGTTTTAACCGGGCAAAAATAGCGGGAAGCCTTACTGAGGGGGCTGAGAAGGGAGTAACTAGGCAGGAGGCAGCTATTTTGGAGAGATAAGCGTAGTAGAGGGGTTTTAGGCAGGCGCAGGCGCAGGAGGCGCAGGGTCAACAGCAGGGGCCGAAGACTAAACAGGGGGAGCAGTAACAGGGGGTCTTGCAAGGGGGTCTTGCAGAGGGTTTGACAGTAGGAATAATTAGGGTATCTATCTCCTGGGTGATTTCGTTGTAGAGAGTAGGTTCCCATTTACAATAAGTCAAAAACGTTGGATACTGTGATTTAATAGCTTTAAAGTCTTTACTAATCTAGATATAGAATGTGGGCTGCTAGAGAATAGTAGCGATATTATCTTTAATATGGCTACGATCATAAGGAATATACACGCTATTGCTGATTAGTACCTTATGGAGAGCCTTAGTAGTATTATTATTAATATAGGTGAAGATCCCAGCAATATCTCAAAAGTCTTCTTTAAAGTTAGCCTAGAGCTGTTAACCCTAGATATAGTGCTTGAGGTACTTACTAACGTAGTAGGCGACGTAACTAGCGATCTTAAATAGGTTAGTCTCTTCCAGGTTGAAATAGGTAACTTAGCTATATATATTATAGTTAATGAGGGCTTCAAAATCATCAGGAATAGGGATTACTAATTAATAATAAGGTTATTGAGGGGAAAGAGGAGCAGAAGGTATAGGGGATATATTATTAGCTATTAGAAAGAATTAAAAATCACATTCAGAAGTTGGGGATAAGAGGGTTCACAAGCTAATATTAGCATCTTATATACGGGTTATCCACCCTAAGCTGCAGCTTTGGGCTATAATCTATACGTTAGACGGCTTATAGATACTACTACTGATCTTCTTCTTACTGATAGACCTTCTTATAGTCTTCTTAAGTAGGCTTCCTAAAGAGAGCACTTCCCGTGAGGAGCTTCCTAAAAAAGGGGATCTTGTTTTTCTAAAGAGGCTTCCTGAATAGGGGATCTTGCTTCCTAAAGAGGGGATCTTGCTTCCTAAAGAGGGGATCTTGCTTCCTAAAGAGGGGATCTTACTTCCTAAAAAGGGATCTTTCCTAAATAGAAAATCCTAAAGAGGGAGTTGTTGAAGGTCTTGGTTGAAAAGTGGTCTTTTAGAAGGAGGGGCTTAATAGATAGATATAAGAAGGGGAGGTCGTGATCAAACAATTTGGGCAATCTTCAAAAAAGACTTAGCTTAGCTGTTTCACTAGGGAAACATAGGTGCTATTAATAAGTTATTAATTAATAGTACTACTAAACCTTTGCTACTATTGAGGTATTATTTCCCTAAAGGTACCAATACCCCGCTAAAACCTAAATTCAGTCAATATAATAATAAGAGGATAAAGGATTTGATAGAAGACTAGTAGGCCAGTAGGCCAATAACGCCTCAAATATAGGTCAACTACCCTAGGCTATAGCTTTAGGGCGTAGTCTGTTTATTAGGCGAATTACTACTAATAGACTTACTATTTAGTCTTCTGATAGGGCAAAAAGAAGGGGGGGGGGGGTAAAAAGTAATAAAAAACAGCAAAAAGAGGCTGAGGAAGGAAGAGTTTTTAATGCTAAAGAAGGTTGTAGATAGGAAGAAGTTTGAAGAGGAGGAGTGGGTGGCAGAGAGGGTATTTGAGAAAGAGGGAGGGGGGGGGGGGGGGGCGATATTGTTATTGTTATTAAATAGGCCAAAAAGATATAGTTAAAAGAGATAGCTGAAAGAGAGCTCAAAACGAGCCTTTTGTGCATATTAAAACAAATAAACCCAATAGAGCAAAATAGGGGGGGGGGTTTAGTTGTGGCTAAATAGCTTGAAAGAGGGCTCAAATAAGGCCTTTTGAGCGTAGTAAACCAAATAAGTTAAATGAATCCGATATAATGCTGAAATAACTTGTTTTATGCGGGCGGTTGGGGCTTACTGCAGTTTCAGAAGGCGCGTTTGTAGCGGCAAATAGGCATAGCTGCTACGTTTTTCAAAGTGATATCAATATGGCTACTGAGATAGCAGCAAAATAGCTGAAAAAGCGGGCGGGTAGCAACATTAAAAATCTCTCTTTGCAGGCTTAGGGCTCACCGCTTGTTGTTATATCTAGAGGGTTTTGAAGTAGTTGATTTTATAGTAAAGAAGAGAGTAAAAAAGAGGGTAAAGGAGGGAGGTTTTGAGATAGGTAGTGGAGGTAGTAAATGTGAAAAGGTTAGCGAAGTAGTGGGTAGCGCTAGAGAGGTTGAAATATACTAAATCGATGCGGTTGTTAAAAAGATTATATTATTTTAGCGTTTTAGCGTTTTAGTAAAGGAGTTATTTATGGGAGGTTTTTCGATAGTTTTGAAGATAGTAGAGGGTACTAAAAGAGAGCAAAAGAAGGTAACTATCTGAGGGCAAAAGAGGGTTTAAAAGATAACCTGCTGGCGCGACTAGCAATAAGGTTATTGCAGGAGGGAACCGCGGGACTCTTCAAATAGTAGGGGATTAGAAACTTCGCTCATGACGTTAATAAGAACTTCAGATATCGCTTCGAAACAAGAGGCTACAATAATAAGTCAAAGAGACTTAGGATTATTAAGTCTTGAAGGGATCTCTGCTGAAAAAGAAGGTGCTAAATAGCGTTGCGGGATGGGCTACAGCTATCGTCAAAACGGTAGGGGATCAGAAACTTCGCCCACAACGCTAACAATAACTTCAAACAATATTTCAAAACGAGAGGCTGTAATAACGAGCAAAGCTTAGGATCATCAAGTTTTGAACTATTGTCTGTTAGCATGGTATCTAAAATAAGAGGCTATAATAATGAGTCTCAGAAGACTTAGGATCGTTAGGTTTTGGATATTATCTCTTTAGTGGTCTATTTAAGCTTGCTGATCTGCATTTATTTCGCAGTATTTGAGTGGTGTAATAGCGAAGTCAACTACTGATTAGTATTAGTCTCACAAAGACTAGTACCAGAAGGTAGGGGATAAAACAGCACTTAAAAACAGTAGTGATATGAATAATATCTAAGGAAAGAAGGTATCTAGAAGAGTGGCTAGCGAAAGGAGGAACGATATAGTAGACTGATGAGGTAGGTCACGTGACTTACTACATTAGGTAACTGAGGTCACATGACTACCATAGTTAACGTTCCTGCCTGCTGGGCCACGTGCCCAGCACTTGGGTCGGGTCCAGATAAGCGAATATCCCAACAGTTATCTTTTATAATAATAAGAGACTAGATACTAGCGTTTAGAAGCTTTAGACCTTGAACCTTCCTTTGCTTGATATTAGATAATTAATCTATTCTATACCTACTATACCTAATAGAAGCTGATTTTAGACTTAAGTAGATACAATTAGAGATATTCTGGGCGTTAGACTGGGTGGAGCTATAAGTTATGAGCTACTAATAATTTATTGCAGTATATCTCTACCTCCTAAAGAGTTATTTATTAGCTAGATATATCCTTCTAACCTTGTAATAAGATATATGCTTATTAAGCACTAGTCTAGCGCTTTGAAAGTATTATATAAGTATGTGCTTCCTTCCTAAATATAGTATATTGCGGCTAGAATATTTAATACTATTAGTTCTTTAGAGAATGAGGCTCTAATGCGGCCTAATAATATTACTATAGTTATTTGCTATACTATTAGATAAGTTGAATATAGTTAGCTATTTCGATTTTATGTAATTAGAGGTATAGAGGAAGATTTTAATAATAGAGATTTATAAGATAGCGTAGAGGTAGAATTAAAGTTAGAAATAGTAGATATCCTTTTTATCTACTTAGTTATTACTCCTAGGAGAGTAGTAATTTTCTTAGGTTTATTAATTAACTTGTAAGATAGAAGGAGCTAGTTTAATAATAATTAGTAGTTAAGGAGAGGAGTAAAGGATAGGTTATAGTTAATAGTCTTTATTATAATAAGCTTTTTATAAGGCTAAGTAGCTAATATTTTAGAAGGTTTTATATAATAACTATATCTTATGCTAACTATATATAGACCCTCTATAATAGGCATCAGACTTATATCTTGTCGACTGGGTTAGGACGTTCTCGCAGACTGGGATGTTAGTAGCAATAAAAGGACTACTAATAGTGAGAAAAATTAATTAGGTTAACTAATTATTAATAACTGTTATCAATATAAAGCTAACCCCTAGATACTGGATATTAATCGAAATAGATAGGCTTAACTGAGATAAAGCTTATAAACTTAAGGATAGTATCCTTAAAGAAAAGGGCCTAGAAATGTAATTAAAGTAGGAGAAAAAGTATGATTATTACTTTAAAAATTAAAATCCCCTACGCCCGATAATATGATATTAACTCTCCTAGCCCTAGTGAAGGAGATTTGCAGACCTAATAACTAGATAACGCTGCAGAAACTGAAGAGATGAGGCTATTAATAGAGTTCGACACTATTTAGAATGCTAGGACGAGAGATGTAGTCGAGCAGGTTTTGGGGATAAATAGGTAATAGTAACTAATTAACTTAATATAATATATTGATATGCCTAGGTCTGCAAAACTATTAATATTACTTTACTTTGCGCCTTTTTCTTATAATTAAGTCTACTATAACTACTATAATAATATAGCTAACTTTAAGTATACTAAACCTAGGCCTAACCCTATACTAAATAAAGATAACTGTATTTCTATAGTGCCCTAGTATATTAGAAGCAATAAAGAGTCTGCAAATTATCTAGTAGTATAATATAGTAAAGGGTTATAGATTACTATAACTAATTATGCTAAATATCTGTCTAATATTTATAATGCGCAAGGGACCTTAATCTTAAAACGAAATATAGGTAGTTGCGATCTTATAGAGTTGCTATAAACAGCAATTAGAGGCTTCCCTTATAAGTATTATACCCCTCCTCATACCACACCTTAAGTACTAAGCGAAACCCCTAATAAGACTTTAGTAGAAGCTATAGTGTTATAGGCTACGCCCGGTTAGAACTATCTGGGCTTCTGCCCAGATTCACCGCTCTTAGGGCCCACCTAGTAGCTACCCATAAACCCAGTATAACCGCGCTAAAGCGGAAAGCCCTTCCTTTTCCCTCTTTAGCCTTAAATAAACAGTATTACGCTACCCCTTATTGCATAGACTCAGGTCTAGCCCTTCGCATGTTTAAAGCTCACTGCTATAATAATGAGAGATAAGTTAAGCGCTGCTCCCCACTAGTTGCTGAGATAATTAATAACCCGATAGTTGATAGCTAAGGCGAGCTATTATATACTGACTTAGTGATGGTATTAAACCACCTCTAGCAGTAAATATAGAAGCTATAGAGGAGTAACTAGTAATTAGTTATGCCCCCCTAGATAACTACTACTAGTGGGCTACTAGTAATGCCTAGTATAGTAACCTAGAAGCTGCTACTCTTACCCCCAAAGGTCTTAGGTTGGGGGAGAGAATACGCCTCGTGGGCGTAATAGATAAGATATATTCTTACCATTAACTGGGTCTTTTACTTTATAGATATAGAGGCGTAGTATATTATTAATTTATATTTAGATATTAACTCCTAACTAGTAGTTTCTACTTTCTATAGAGCAGGTAGTAAGAGAGGAAAATATAACCCTGAGGATTTTATAGCTTACCTCAACTAAACCTAGAAGGATTATAACCTATAGCCTTAAGTGGTAGCCTAACTATAGATCCTCTAGTAGAGAGAGATAGAGTCCCTCTTAGCCTTCTTGCTGAGATTCAAGCGGACCCTAGTAGATGCGGGGGGCAGTAACTAGCCTAGCTAGGTCTAGATATCCCTCCTAGAGGCTGCCCTTACCCCTAGGTTAAAAGACTAGTTAATTACTATTAACTTACTTTCTAATTATAGCGGATAGCTCTTAAAAGTCTAGAATATCGCCTAAAAGGTCGAATGCCAGAAGGCTCTAAGCTATCTCTAAGCCCCCTACTAGAAGCTAGTAGCTAAAGATACTAATAGAGATACCTATATAACTAGGGCTATATATATCTTAAGGGCAAAAGAGAAATGTCGCCCCTAATAGGACTTAGAGTTATCCTCTAATAGCTATCTAGTATATCCCTATTAATAAAGGGATAAAGATGCCCGCTCTAAAGATACTTATATGTACTATACCTATAGGGTTAAGAGCTATATTATATAGCGCTACCCTATAAGGGATAACTAGCTACTAAAAATTACTAAAGTTAGAACCCTAAAAGTTAACTCTACTAATAGAGAGGAAATTAGGACTACTAAGTAGAGATATATCCCTCTAAGGATAATAAGGAGTTAGGAAAAGACTAACTCTAGAGTAAAATTAGGCCCTAGAGCCTACTAATGAGGAGATATTAAGTTAGGAATAATATAAAATAGAGTAACTAGTAGATAATAAATCTATTATTATATAAGTTAGAGTTAATAAAGGATACTAGGAAGAGCAGGAGCCCGGTGGGGACTGCAAAGATAGCAAATAACACAACACTACCCACGAACGGATAGGAATAATAAAAGTAGGCTCAAAAGATGCGCGTAGCGATTCGCAGATCTAATTAGAAAGAATGGGAAGAATTGGGCTTGAAATGGAAGAGATATTGCAGGTAATTGTGTATAGGATTATCAAGGTATAAGCCCCCTTGAGGCCGAAAAAAGACTATGTATGATGCTGATGAAAAAAAGTGTTTGACGTCCCCTCCCCGTATCGCAGTCTTCCGTTTTGGATCCCATTGATAGCGGGCCTGCTGACTAAATAGCTAAGCTATCTTGTCCCATCCCAATTGTCCCCTCGAGACTCGCTAAAGGACCCCTATAGGGAGTCTTAATAACTAATTAAAAATAAAAGAAATAAAAGAAATGCTACTATATAGAGCCCTATTAGCAGACTTGTTTTATTGTCTCCTTTGTGGTGGGCGGTCTTGCTGCAAAATAGGGCTATTATTGGCTTTTGCCTTCTGCCTCAGTTTATACCTCAATAACTGCCTCTCCTTCTCTAGCTCCTCCTTATGTGCCTTATCCTATTTTAACCCCTGATATAACTGAAACTATCCTCCCTATTGAGGTGGGTGCGAGAAGTTGTAGTGATATGCCCCCTTAGGTGTGTTCTATTTGATCTAATCCTACTGATCTACTTAGTATTATATATAGTCCTCACGATTGTAATTATGCTTATCTAAGGCTTTAGGTTAATTAGGATAAGTTAGTGGGTCTACTAATAAAGTCCTAGAAGGCCTTATAGGTCTTGGGATAGGGTTAGGGCTCTATAAATATTGATCTTCGATTTAGCGTCTAAGACGATTAAGCTCTCTATTACATATTTTAGATAATAGTAAATTTAGCGACTGCAGTAATATAGATATAGACCCTAGCGTAGGCGTAGATAGGAGCAGACTACAATAACTAGAAGGGGGGTCCTAAGTTAGAGAAAAGATAATATTATTATTACTACTAATAGGAGGCTAATTATCTATAGGGCTAGATATAACGTGAAGCTGAGGGAAAAATAGTGATTTTTTGAAGTCTTTTTGGGAGATATTAATATTTCTTAGTACTAACCTACTTTTAATAGGTATATCACAAAACTCTAAAGTAATAGTAGAGATATACTAATTAACTAATGGGATATTAGACTCTAGGAAAGTAGTGGGATCCCTCTAGACTATTTAGCTATACTGAGGCGATAGGAAACCTTCCTAGATAAATACCTGAGCCTACTTAATATATTAAAGTCTATATATAAACCTATCTTATTATTATATAGAGTTAATAATATACTAGCTAGTTAATAAGATTTATAGTAACTAACTAGGGGCTCCTAATGCTTTATACTACTCTTTAAGGTTATTTATAGTATCTATAAACCTCTAGTTATTTTATAAGTTCTATATTAAATCCTAGTAGTAGCTGCAGCCCTATACTTAGTCTACTATAAATAATGCCCAATGCGTGTTGCTATAATTCAGGAATCAAATAACTATAGTTATATTATAGATCTCGTTTTTTAGGTCTAGGTCTATAGCTTGTACTAAAGTCTTATTAGGAGTTTCGCCCAGTACCTAGAGTATGCTATAAGGAGGGATATAATACTTATAAGGGAAGACTCTGATTGCTATATATAGTAACCCTATAAGATTATAACTATCTATATTTTATTTTAAGATTAAGGTCCCTTGCGTATTATAGATATTAGATAAATAGTTAGTATAATCTACTATAGTAATTCGTAACCCTTTTCTATATTATACTACTAGATGATTTATAGGCTCTTTATTACTTTTAATATACTAGGGTACTATAGGAATAGGGTTATCTTTATTTAGTATAGGGTTAGGTTTAGGTTTAATATACTTAAAGTTAGCTATATTATTATAGTAGTTATAGTAAACTTAATTATAAGGGAAGGGCGTAAGGTAAGGTGATATTACTAGTTTTATAGACCTAGGCATATTAATATATTATATTAAGTTAATTAGTTGCTATTACTTATTTATTCTCAAAAACTACTTAATTGCATCTCTCATCTTAGCGTTCTAAATAGTATTAAACTCTATTAACAGCCTTATTTCTTCCGTTTCTGCAGCGTTATCTAGTTATTAGGTCTATGAATCTCCTATATTGGGGCCAGGAGAGTTAATATGTATATTATTAGTTGTAGGGGGATTTTGATTTTTAAAGTAATAATTATACTTCTTTCCCCACTTTAGTTATATTTCTAGGCCCTTTTCGTTGAGGATACTATCCTTGAGTTTATAAGTTGTGTCTTAGTTAAGTTTATCTGCTTTGATTAATATCTAGTATCTAGGGGTTAGCTTTTTATTAGTAAAAGTAGCTAATAATTAGTTGACCTAATTAATCTTTCTTACTATTAGTAGTCCTTTAATTAGTACTGAAATCCTAGTCTGCGAAAACGTCCTAACTTAGTTAATAAGATATAAACCTAATATCTATAATAGAGGGTCTATATATATAGTAGGCATGAGGTATAGTTATTATATAAAGACTTTAGAAATATTGGCTCCTTAGCCTTATAAAAGGCTTATTATAATAAAGACTATTAACTATAACCTATCCTCTGCTCCTCCCCTTAACTACTAATTAGTATAAAACTAGCTCCTTTTATCTTATAAGTTAATTAGTAGACCTAAAAAGATTACTACCCTCTTAGTAGTAGTGGCTAGGTGGATAAAAAGGATATCTACTATTTCTAACTTTAGTTCTACTTCTACGCTATCTTAAAAGTCTCTATTATTAAAATCTTCCTCTATGCCTCTAATTACAAAATATTAAAATAGCTAACTATATTTAATTTTCTAATAGTATAGCGAATAATTATAGTGATATCATTAGGCTATATTAGAGCCTTATCCTCTAAAGCACTAATAGCATTAAATATTCTAGCTGCAATATACTATATTTTAGAAGGAAGTACCCACTTATATAGTGCTTTTAAAGTGCTAGACTAATGCTTAATAAGCGTGCGTCTTATTATAAGGTTAGAAGGATATATCTAGCTAATAATTAACTCTCTGGGAGGTAGGGGTATGCTATAATAAATTATTAGTAGCTAACGTCTTATAGTTCCGCCCGGCCTAACGCCTAGGACATCTCTAATTATATCTACTTAAGTCCAAAATCAGCTTCTATTAGGTATAGTAAGCGCAAGATAGGTTAACTGTCTAATATTGAGCAAAGGAAGGTTCGAGGTCTAAAGCTACTAAACGCTAGTATCTAGTCTCTCATCATTATAAAAAATAACCTTCCCTATTATAAAATACTATATTTAGACTATAGGCGAGGTAGGAACAACTAATTTGCAGACCTAATATACTAAGGTACAATTAAATTAATTAAAGGAAGGGGTTTAGAAGACTATAGTTAAAGTTGAGTAGTTTTAGTAAGGGGGGGGGCTTATAATATATTATGATATAGTATAGTAAATATAATAGAAAAGAAAAGGATAGAGAGGGCTAGAGGGGTTAAAGGTATAGTTTTATATCTATAAATAGGCTGAATGCCTAATATAAGTAAGTTAATAAGGTTTAAATAGAAAGAATAATTAACTCCTCCTCCCTTGCCTCTATCTAATAGAAGTGAAGTAAATATAGAATGAAAAACCTTAATAGTGAATTAGTGTAGTCTCTAAGCAACAAGAATAAAGGAAAAGGTAGTACTTAGTAGCTCCTACTATAGCAATAAATAGTTATAAAACTAGATAAATAACCTCCTCTTCTTCTTAAATATCTCATCTCCTCCTATATTACTACCTCTTATCTTCTTTAACTTTAACTAATTATCTTTATAATACTCTACTTAAGTCTATAAATCACCTCTTCTATTATATCTAACTATAACTTCCTTATTTCTGGCGTTAGAAACACTAATTAGCCTCACCCTTATCATCTCCTAGCAAAAACTATACTCTAGGTTCTCAGCTCTAACATCCCCATACCTCAGATAAAGCAAAACAACATACCCCCTTTTATCTAGTATACTAATAATTAGCTCTAGGTAAACTCTCTCCTTCCTTCTCTCTTACTTATTAACTAATAGTTTTTAACTTTTCAGGTAATTATAAGCCTCACTTAGCTT
>JAXCEF010000697.1:0-20402 GCA_037178605.1 Colletotrichum euphorbiae | reverse complement strand
ATAATAGTTTTTAGAAATATATAACTAAGGTCTTCTATAGTGCTTAATTCTATATATAGGATAAAGTAGGCATATTTTATAAGTTAGTCTACAATAACTAAAATACTATTATATTTAGTATTAGTTATTAGTTCTTTAGACTTTAGTAATTTAACAATAAAGTCTAGAGATATAGATTGCTATACTACTTTAGGTACTAGTAGTAGTTAAATTTTCCCATAGGGTTAGTATCTACTAGGTTTGCTTTTTATATAAATTTCGCAGTTTTTAATAGTATTTGCTACTTTCTATTAAGTAGCTATCTTATTATAGTATTATGAGATACGTTTCTATATTTTAGTAACGCCTTAGTATTTATATATTAGTACTAAATATATCTCTCTAATAGTTTTAGAAGTTATTTATTTAGTTAAGCTAGTATTAACCTTCCTAGCTATTATTAAGAGTCTTATTGCGGGCATAAGGTTTCTGTTCTTATTTTATTTCAAAATAACTTAGGTTTCTTCTAGTACTGGGATATTGTGGTCTAGTTAATAGCTGAGAGCGTTAGCTCTACTATTCTTATTCTCTTTCTTATAGTTAATCTTGAAGTTAAATTTAGATAAGAACTCTAACTATCTGATTTATTATTTATTAAGTGCTTTTAAGGTTATAAAATAAGAAAGATTCTTATAGTCTATATATACCTTAACTAGGTATTTTATTTTAGATAATTATAGTCTCTATTCTTTAAATACTTTAATAATTGCTATAAGTTCCTTATTATATATCTAGTAGTTAAGTTTAGGTTTGCTGAACTTTTTTAATATAAAAGCAACTAGTTATAGTTAATTCTTGCTATCTTATTATCTGAGTTATGCGCTTATAGCGAAGTCTGAAGTCTTAGTTTCTAATTTAAATAGTTTATTAGGGTTAAGTATAGATAGAATAATATCTTCTTCTATATATTGCTTAATTCTTTTGAAGGTATCTTAATATTCTCTAGTCTATTGGAATATATTGTTTTTCTAGGTTAAGTTTTAGAGTTATTAGCTCGTTTTAGTATAGTTTCTAATAAACCTTTAGTAGAAGTTAATAATTCTAAGGAATAATTATATATCCTTAATATAAGTAGGTATAAGCTAGTTATAAACTACCTTAATCTTATTTTTAGATATCTAAATAATTCCTAGGGTAATAGTGAATCTAAGGAATTTAACTTCTTATTAGTAGAATTTACTTTTAGCTAGCTTAATTAAGAGTTTTACTTCTTATAGTTTTTAGAGTACTTTATATATATACTTCTTATATTCTTTTAATATTTTAGAGAAGATAAGAATATTATTAAGATATACTATAATAAACTTATTGAGGTATTATTAGAGTGTTTTATTAATTATGGTCTGGAATGTTGTGGGGGCGTTTATGAGTCTAAAAGGCATTACAAGCATCTTAAAGTATTTACATTATATTCTAAAAGCTATTTTCTATTCTTCACCTTCCTTAATATAAATAAGGTTATAAGCTCCCTTAAGGTTAAGGGCTATAAACTAGTTCGTACTATATAAGAGGTTGCATAGCTTAGAGATAAGTAGTAGTAAGTAATAGTTCTTAATAGTAATATTATTAAGTTTTTAATAGTTAACGCATAATTACTTCTTTCTATTCTTCTTAGGTATAAAGAGTACTAGATACCCTACTAGGGATATTGAGGGTTAAATAAATCCTTTCTTGAGATTCTCTTCTAGGTATATATTAAGTACTTATATTTCTTCTTAATTAAGTCTATAGATCTTTTTAAATATTAGTTCTTTTCTTGGTTTCAGCTTAATTTCATAATTATAGCTACTATACTCTAGTAATCTAGTATTAAGTTCTTTAGCAAATAGTTTATTATACTACTAGTATTCTATTGGGATAGATAGTAATTAATCTTCGTTATTAATATCTATTACTAATAACGTCCTAGCGTTTGCGTCCTTAATTTATAGGTAGGTAAGGAATCTTCTTACTTTAGTTATTTTATGAGATTTATTTAAGGCGCCCTTCTTTAGCTGCTGCTTAGTAACTGAATTCTAGTCCTAATAGAGTTGGCCGGTTCTCTAATCTATCTGTGGGTTACTATTATATAACTATAGTCTTCTAAGGATAATATTATATTTATTTCCTATCTCTATAATATTGAAGTTTAGTTGCTTATTCTGGCTATAGATCTATAAAGGGAGTTGCGCGGTCTCTATATTAATGCGTCCTCTGCTATACTAGACTTGTTCCCCTTTAATAGTGTTGAGGTTATATTAGTCTTTAACTACTTTCTTATTTTAGGTTATCTATTGTTTATTTACTGTTCTAGGTGAAATAAAATTTCCTTAGGCTCTGCTATTAATTATTGCAGTAGTCTATATTCTATTAAGCTATATCTAGATCTGTATATGCTTATATTGCTGAGTCTTTAGTGTTGTTGCGCTGTATAGGAACCTTATTGTTTTTGCTTGTTGTTGTTCCTTATTAGTAGGTGAGTTTAGTTTTTTAACTATTAACTCTGGAGTTATCTTCGCTATGCCTTAGCTTTTTCTTCTAAGTGGATTTAGCATTTATTATTCATATATCAGCTCCATTCTATATAGGGGTTATTGAGGTATCTTATGGGGTAGTAATAATATAGTTTAAATAGTGCTATATTGTTATTAATTATTTAGACTAGGTCCTATATAGGGAGTTAGTTTTCTAGGTAGTATTGCGTAATAGGTCTATTGTTATATCTTTGGGGGTAGAAGTTATACTTATACTTATTAGCTTGGTATTCGTTATAGTAGTCCGTGAAGCACTAAGCCTAGAACACTTAATAGTGTTAGTTATATATGGGGTTGAGGTGGGTATAATCTCCTTTAATTTATATTATAAATGAGAGGTTTCTTCTCTTGTATCTAGATATATTATAAAAGGTAATTTCTTAGTTGTCCTAATGGGGGTTGATTTCCTTCTTGTGGAGGTGCCTTGAGTAGTTAATTAGTTCTAATCCGGTTTCTTTAGATAAGGTGTCTTCAATTTTAAATAAGGTTTATTTAATCTATTTTTCTATTTCTAGGTCTGGTTATTATTTATTGGTTATTGTAGTAGAAGGCTTATTCTATTTAGCTCTTCTAGTGTGATAGAGCTTATCTTATTATTCTTAAGAGGGCTATATTTTATAGTTTTATATAGGTTCTCTTGCTGCTTAGTCCCTAGTTTTATTATTAATCTATTGGATTTGCTTAGGGTTGCTTCTAGCGTCTTATTGCCTCTTGATATAGGTTTATAGTGCTCTAATTTGTTATTGCTATATAACTTCTTTAGGTTATATTCTTATTTATAGCTTATATTCTTATGTATAGCTTATATACTTAAAGTCCTTATTATAGTCTGGTGATGCGAACTTTGTTATTGATCTTGATGTCTACGCCTGGGGGCGCATATAGTATTTTATTAAGCTAATTATTAGTTTTTCTTTTGGCCTTTGTGTAGGTTTGATATCCTACTGCTAGGGTGTGTGTAGGCGCTGGGGGGATACTAGTAGTATTATATCCTAACCTATGAGGGTTTTTTGGGTATTATCCTGCGTATTCCTTGTGGTTTAAGTGGGTTCCGCACTTATTATTATAGTAGGTAGTCTAATAAAGTTGTTTGTGAGGTGTGGTTTTAATAGCGAGACTTGCTTATTATTTCTTAGGTACTAGTTAGAAGCGTTCCTTTTTAGGGGATTAGTATTTATAGGCTAGATATCCTATCTTATTATAGTTATAGTATTATTTATCTTTCTTCTAATTATTATTTTACTTATTATCTTTATAAGCTATGCTGAGGTCTATAGGTCTACTATAGTATCTATAGGCAGTAGTATACTGAGGTGCCCTGGGGTTAGGCTTATAGTTAGAGGTTCGTTTAGTGCGGTAGTTATTACTAGGTTAGTATTAGTTACTCTTTCTTCTATTATTGCTTTATTCTACTTTATTATTCTAAGTAGATTATTCTTTGCGTTTGAGATGTTATTTATAGAGGTAGTTATTAATTTTAATTGCAGTATCTATATATTAGTGGAGTTCTTTAGGATAGTTAAGTTATATGAGCTCGTCCTTAACTTCTTTTTTTAAGCCTTAATAGAACTTAGCTATTAGGGCTTCTTCTCTCTAATCTAGCTTAGATGAAATCTATTGGAACATAGCGGCGTATTTGCTGGCTAATCCCTTCTGCGTGAGATTAGTGAGCTTGCGCTTAGCGATTCGTTTTTTATCTAGGCTTCTAAAGGCTTCCTAGAGTTTCTTCTTAAACTTACTATACTTTCTAAATACTTTCTAAATTTCTTTATCTTGCTGGTTATATAGGTTGCCTAGCTAGTCTCTTATTAATAGTTTAAACTAGGTGAGGATATCTCTCCTAAGAAAGGAGGCGGCTTAGTGAACTTTTATGGTCTTATTCTGAAATAAGGTAGTATAGTAATAAAAGTAAGCTTGGGTGCGGGTGAGGAATCCTTAAAGGGTTCCTGGTTCTCCTAAGTATGGAGCAGGCTCTAGGTACTTAGCCTTGGGTCCGTGTTGGGTAGCTAGCTGCGCGTTTTCCTGTTGGAGCTAGAGGATTATATTATATAGCTATTAGAGGTTTATTGTTTCCTAGGTATCTGCAGGGGCTATCTGGGCCTATTAGTTATTTGTAAGTCTCGGGGCTATAAATTATGCGTTCCTAGCGTTGTTAACTTGTTGCGCGTTGTTATTAGGAGTTAATATAATTCCTATTTTATACTATTTAGTAGTATTAAAGGTTAACTTACTAAATAAGAGTAATTAAAGTATTATAGTTAGCTATCTAATAGTAGGGTTCTACTAATAGAAGCTAAGGGATAATATTAGGTTAATAGTATAGTCTTACTATACTATATTGCTAAATAAATCTTAGGGTTTAAGGGTATAGTAATTAGTTATAGTTCTTATAAGGGGGTTATAGTATAAAATAAAGCTGAGAGTACCTATTAGAGTAATTACGAAGTTAATTACTAAAGAGCTATAGAAGTCTGTTCTTAGGAGTCCTAAGTCTATATTATATATAAGTCCTAAATAGTCCCTAGTCCTGCTATTAGGTGATTACCTCTATATATTAGTAATTGCAATTAGTTAGTAAGACTAACTAATCACTAAGCGCTTTCTCCTGCGCTCTACTAATTACTCCTTATTTTATTATTACGTGACTTATACTATAGTTCTTCTATGCTGTGGGTATCCCTAGTATTCCTATAATCCTGTAGTATAAATATCCTGTCCTAGTTGTCTGACGCCTAGGTGGGTTGGTTAGTTATTATCCTTGTATAACAGGTCGTAACATAAGCTAATAGTGCTAGGAACGTATAACCCACAGCCCCAAGACCCACAAACAACTAATAGGCCCAAATAGCCCCTATAAATACCCAGGAGGCAATAAGCCTTCAATAGATATATAATATAATCCTCTAGCTCCAACAGGAAAACGCGCAGCTAGCTACCCAACTCAGACCTAAGGCTAGATACCTAGAACCTGCTCTATACTTAGGAGAGCCAGGAACCCTTCAAGGATTTCTCACCTGCACCCAAGCCTACCTTCATTACTACGCCGCCTCATTCCAAGATAAAACCACAAAAGTTCACTAAGCCGCATTCTTCCTTAGGGGAGATACCCTCACTTAGTTTAAACTATTAATAAGAGACTAACTAAATAAATTATATAACTAGTAAGATAAAGAAACTTAGAAAGTATTTGAGAAGTATAGTAAGTTTAAGAAGAAACTTTAAGAAGCCTTTAGAAGCCTAAATAAAGAATAAATCACTAAATATAAACTTACTAATCTCACACAAAAGGGATTAGCTAGTAAGTACACTACTAAGTTCTAATAGATTTCATCTAAGCTAGACTAGGGAGAAGAAGCCCTAATAGCTAAATTCTACTAAGGCCTAAAGGAAGAGGTTAAGGATGAGCTCATATAACTTAACTATCCTAAAGAGCTCTACTAATATATAGATACTATAGTTAAAATCAATAACCGCCTCTATAAATAATACCTTAAATATAAAGGATAGTCCACTTAGAATAATAAAGTAGAACGAAATAATAATAGAAGAAAGAGTAACTAATACTAACCTAGTAATAACTACCGCACTAAACGAACTTCTAACCACAGGTATAACCCTAGGGCCCCTCAGTATACTACTACCTATAGATACTATAGTAAACCTATAGACCTCAGCGCAGCCCATAAAGATAGCAAGCGGAATAATAACTAGAAGAAAGATAAGCAATACTATAACTATAATAAAACGGGATATCTAGCTTATAAATATTAATCCCCCAAAAAAGAACGCTTTTAACTAGTACCTAAGAAATAATAACTAAGTCTTATTATTAAAACCATACCTCATAAATAACTATATTAAACTACCTGCTATAATAATAAGTATAGAACCTATTTAGACCACAAGAAATATATAGGATAGTACCTAAAAAACCCTTATTAGTTAGAATATAATACTACTAGTATCCCCCCAGCACCTACACGCACCCTAGCAGTAGGATACCAAACCTACTTAAAGGCAGAGAGAAAAGCTAACAAGCAACTTAATAAAATATTGCACACACCCTCAGGCGTAAACATCAAAATTAATAACAAAGTCCGCATTACTAGGCTATAACAAGGACTTCAAGCATATAAGCTATAAGCAAGAATACAACTTAAAGAAGTTATATAGCAATAATAGATTAAGTTACTATAAGCCTATATTAAGAAATAACAGGATACTAGGAATAACCCTAAGCAAATCTAGCAGATTAATAATAAAACTAGGTACTAAGCAGCAAGAGAACCTATATAGAACTATAAGATATAGCCCTCTTAAGAACAACAAGATAAGCTCTATCACGCTAGAAGAGCTAAATAGAATAAACTATTAGCTATAATAACTAATAAATAGCAGCTAGACCTAGAAATAGAAAAATAGATTGAATAAACCTTATTTAAAATTAATAACACCTCATCCAAAAGAACTAGATCAGAGCTAGCTAACTACTTAAGGTACCTCTATAAGAAGGAAATCAACCCTCACCAGGACGACCAGGAAATTACTTTTTATAGCATATCCAGATACAAAAGAAGAAACCTCTCATTCACAACATAAGTTAAAGGAGATCATGCCTATCTCAACCCCATGCACAACTAACACCATCATATATTCTAGGCTCAGTGCCTCACAGACCACTGTAATGAACACCGAGCTAATAAGTATAAGTACGACTTCTATCCTCAAAGATACAATACTAGGCCTATTACGTAATACTACCTAGAGAATTAACTCCCTATATGGGACTTAGCCCAAATAATCAACAATAATATAGCATTATTCAAACCACATCATCACTACCCCATAAGATATCTCAATAACCCCTATATAGAATAGAACCAATATATAAATAACAAATGCCAAATCCACTTAGAAGAAAACGCTAAGGCATGGCAGAGATAACTCCAGCGCTAACAGTCAAAAAACTAGACTTACCTACCAACAAGGAATAACAACAGGCAAAAACAACAAGGTTCCTATATAGCGCAATAGCGCAAAAAACTTAACAATACAAGCACATACAAATCCAAATACAACTTAACAAAGAATAGACTACTGCAATAATTAATAGCAGAGCCTAAGGAAACTTTATTTCACCCAGAACAGTAAACAAACAATAAATAACCTAGAATAAGAAAGCAGTTAAAGACTACTACAACCTCAACACTATTAAAGGAGAATAAGTCTAGTATAGCAGAGGACGTATTGATATAGAGACCGCACAACTCCCTTTGCAGATCTATAGCCAGAATAAGGAACTAAACTTCAATATTACAGAGATAGGAGACAAATACAACATCATCCTCAGAAGACCATAGTTATATAATAATAACCTATAGATAAATTAGAGAACAGGCTAACTCCATTAGGACCAGGATTCAGTTACTAAACAGCAGCTAAAAAAGGGCGCCTCAAATAAACCTCACAAAATAACTAAAGCAAGAAGATTCCTCACCTACCTATAAATTAAGGACGCAAACGCTAGGACGTTATTAGCAACAGATATCAACAGAGAAGATCAATTACTATCTATCCCAGCAGAATACTAGCAGTATAATAAACTATTCGCTAAAGAACTTAATACTAAATTACTAGAACATAGCAGCTATAATCACAAGATCAAGCTAAAGCCCAGAAAAGAACTAATATTCAAAAAGATCTATAGACTCAATTAAGAAGAAATACAAGCACTCAACACTTACCTAGAAGAGAACCTCAAGAAAGGATTCATTTAACCCTCAACATCCCCAACAGGGTATCCAGTACTCTTCATACCCAAGAAGAACAGGAAGAAACAACTATACATTAACTATCAGAAACTCAACAATATCACCATTAAAAACTATTACCTATTACTACTCATCTCTAAGCTACACAACCTCCTATATAGTACAAACTAGTTTATGGCCCTTGACCTTAAGGGAGCTTATAACCTTATCCGCATTAAGGAGGGCGAAGAATAGAAAACAGCTTTTAGAATATAACGCAGACACTTTAAGACACTTGTAATGCCCTTCAGACTCACTAACACCCCTGCAACGTTCCAGACCATAATCAACAAAACACTCCAATAATACCTCAACAAGTTTATTGTAATATGCCTCAATAATATCCTCATCTTCTCCAAAACGTTAGGAGAACATAAGGAGCATATATATGAAGTACTGCAAAGACTATAAGAAGCAAAACTCTTAGTTAAGCTAGCAAAAAGCAAATTCTACTAATAAGAAATTAAATTCCTTAGATTTACTATTACCCCAGGGATTATTCAGATATCCAAAAACAAAATCAAGGCAGTCCATAACTAGCCTACACCCACTTATATCAAGAATATATAATCATTCCTCAGATTCATCAACTTCTACCAAAGATTCATCAGAAACTACGCCAAGACAAGCCAATAACTCCAGGACTTAACCCAGAAAAACAATATATTCCAATAGACCAAAGAGCACCAAAACAACTTCAAAAAGATCAAGCAACACGTGGAGGAAGATATTATCCTATCTATACCTAATCCTAATAAACCATTTAAATTAGAAACCAACGCCTCAGATTTCGCTATAGGCGCACAACTCGGACAACAAGACGATAAGAATCAACTACAACCAGTTACCTTTATATCAAAAAAGTTCAGCAGACCTAAACTTAACTACTAAATACACAATAAAGAACTTATAGCAATTATTAAAGCATTTAAAGAATAGAGACTATAACTATTAGGAATAAAACACCTAGTCAAGGTATACACAGACCACAAAAACCTTTCTCATTTCATAACCTCAAAAGCACTTAATAAATAATAAATCAGATAGTTAGAATTCCTATCCAAATTCAACTTCAAGATCAACTATAAGAAAAGAAACAAAAACAGCAGAGCCGACGCTCTCAGCCGCTAATCAGACCATAATATCCTAGTACTAGAGGAAACTCAAGTTATCTTAAAATAAGATAAGAATAAAAACCTTATACTAGCAATAAGACTCTTAATAATAGCTAGGAAGGTCAATACCAGCTCAACTAGACGAATAACCCCTGAAACCATTAGGGAAATACACTCAGCCCCAGCATATAGACACCAAGGCGTTACTAAGACATAGAAACGCATCCAGCAACACTACAACAAAACTGCTATATAACAGGAAGTAGCAAATACTATCAAAAACTATGAAATTTGCGCTAAGAGCAAACCTAGCTAATATCAACCCTATAGGAAAATTTAACCACTACTAGTACTAGAAGCAGTATAGTAATCTATATCTCTGGACTTTATTATTAAATTACTAAAGTCAAAAGAACTAATAACTAATACTAAGTATAATAGCATTTTGGTTATTATAGACTATCTCACGAAATATACCTACTTCATCCTATATATAGAATTAAGCACTACAGAAGACCTTGGTTATGTATTTCTAAAAACTATCATTAGCTAATACGGCATGCTAATAGAAATTATATTAGATAGAGATAAACTGTTCACTTCAAAGTTCTGGAGATCCCTGATCTTGTAGCTTAGATCTAATTATAAACTCTCAACCGCTTTTCACCCACAAACTAATAGATAAACTAAATAAATCAACTAAATCCTTAAGATCTACCTACGCTATTATATTAATTATAAGTAAAACAATTAGGTATTACTACTACTAATGGCCTAATTCGCCTATAATAGTGTAATAGGAGAAAGTATAAAAGAATTACTATTCTATCTTAACTATAGATTTAACCCCACCGCATATAGAGAACCGCAACAGGGCCTAGTAGCACTTAGAGCTATAGCAGATATCAAGAAAATTCGAGAAATTCAATAGGAACTCCCTAAAGACCTCAAATTCGTGCGCAAACGAATATACAAATACGCCAATAAGAAAAGAGTTAAGGGACTAACTCTAAAGGAGGGAGATAGTATCTACCTCACCTAACAAAACATCAAAACCAAACAACCAAGCAACAAATTAGACTACAAAAAACTTGGACTATTTTAAATCAATAAAAAACTATTAGACGTTAGCTATAAACTCTTACTACTAGACACCATAAAGTGCTATCTAATCTTTCATATTTTACTTCTCAAACTAATACTATAAGGATTATAAATAAATAACCTCATTATTATGGAATCAAATAAACTAGAATATAAGATTAAATAAATTATTAATTATATTAAAGATAAAAATAAAACCTAATACCTCATTAAGTAGAAGGGGTATAGGCATAAGGATAACATATAGGAACTAGCCACAAATCTCAAACACATATAAGATCAACTCCGCACATACTAGGAACAGCAAACAACAAATAAACCACAAATAGCACCTGCACCTAAGAGGACGCATAAAGACAAAACCTAGTTTATTTAACCCCATCCTATAGTTAGACTAATATAATAAGACTAACCACAAGACGCCAACCTATTTATATAATTAGGGATACTAGTAAACTAGGACGCCTCACCTAATAGAAAGTTCGGAGTACCAGGATTCCAATCCCCTAAGACCGCATCTAAATTAACTACACTAAAACCACCTATAGACTAAGCCTCTAGCATGGGAGAAGCTACTAGTTCCTCCTCAGTAACTTCACAACCTTTATAAAACACTATCCTTTTTTGCTTTCTCAAACGATCTAGCCGCGCTATAGACTTATCCAACTCAGCCTACGTAGCATATAAGGCAGCAGCCTTTTTATGTAACACCTCCTCCTCCACTACTTTAGCATCCTCTAAATAAGCCGCCTCATCTAGTAATTAATTAACTAGAGAATAAATTAGCAAAACAATAAATACTAGTATAATAACAACATATATAAGCATAAACCGCATTAGCTACTATATCATATAAACGCCCCAAGCAAGTATACTTACTATAAACTTCACCTCTAGGGAGAAGCTTATAACACTTCCCTAATAAATAATAATATAAATAAGGCATATTAATAATAATACCAAACTTAGCAATACAAAGCGTATAATTATGATAATAAAGAGTAGAGGCAGAATATAAATTCGATTTTTAAACGCAACGTGATATAATATTAGCACTATAGAAAAACCAGGGAGTATAATTAACAGATCCCGAACCTGGGACTAATAACCTACTTATATTAAGCCTTAAGGATAAGACCTTTAAGAGGGAGACCTAATATTACAACCTATTATATAAGGATAATAACTAACTAACCCACCTAGGCGTCAAATAACTAAAACAGGACATTTATACTATAGGATCACGGGAACACTAGGGATACCCACAGCATAAAAGAACTATAGTATAAGTCACATAATAATAAGATAAAGAGTAATTAGTAGAGCGCAGAAAGAAGCGCTCAGTAATCAGTTAGTCTTACCAACTAATCGCAATCACTAATACACAGAGGTAATCACCCAACAGCAGGACCAGGGACTATTCGGGACTTATATATAGTATAGACTTAGGACTCCCAAGAACAGACTTCCATAGCTCTTCAGCAATCAACTTCATAATTACCCCAACAAGTACTCTCAGCCTCATCTTACACTACAACCCCCTTGTGAGGACTATAACTAATCACCATACTCCTGGAACCCCAAGATTCATTTAGCAACACAGCATAGCAAGACCACACTATTAACCTAGCGTCATCCCTCAGCTTCTGTTAGCAGAACCCTACCGTCAGATAGCTGACCGTAACAGTATATCTATTGTTCGCGTTCTGACTTTTAAGACGGGCTAAGTTTGTAAGGCTCCTTCTAGGTTATTTCCAGTATTTAATATATCTCCGCCTGGAGCTAGAAAAAGAAAGCTCAAGCTATGATCTATCTAAGAAGCTCCCCAAGCTGAGTCGCAGAGCAATAACCCCTAATTGGTCCTCTAGTAAAGTATTCTAAAGGAATTAGTAGAAAATAGCCATGAAAGCCTTTAGCCTCCTTCAACCAAATTATAAATAGAAAGCTTATCGCTATATGCATAAACGAGGTCTAGCTTAGTCAGAATATCCAGAGTTCTCTCTCCTATTACGTTGACCTCTTTAGCAAATTTAATAATCTCCTAAGTAGTAATATAAATAATACTTAGTAGAATAGCGAGAATAATAGTTTACTTGTCATTAATGTATTTCTTTACAATGTTCTTAATAAGAGTTACTAAGAACCACGAGTTTTACCCGTTCATATAGAAAGGGGAAAACTATATCTATAGTTATTATCTAATACATAATATAGCTATAGCTCTAAAGCAATACGCTCCTCACTTATTTCCTTTCTTACTATATTTATATATAAACGTCTAGTGCCATATAATACCCTGCTCGGGCCGCCCCAGCTTGTAAGCAATCTATAGCTACTCTTTTTCCTCCTTAACCCACGCGCGGAGACGCAACTGCTCCAAAGGTATCTAACGGGGACGCTTTTGCTTTTTATGCTTTTCTTCAGGCAAATCTGAGATTATACTATAATTTGAGCTATTACTCTCGCTACTACTACCGCAATTATCCTCAGATCTATTCTTTAAGCTTTTATTATTATTGATATCTTCTAAGCTTAAAATAATAGTAATTAACTGTTAAAGAAAGGGGTCTAAAAGGTTATAGTTAAAATTAAGTACTTTTGGTAAACAAGGGGGGGTTTGTGATATATTATGATATAGTATAGTGAATGTGATAGAAAGAAGAGAATAGAGAGGGCTAGAGGGGTCAAAGGTGTGGTTTTGTATCTGCAAATGGGCTAGAGGCCCGAAATAAGCGAGTCGACGAGGTTTAAATAGAAAGAACAATTAACTCCTCCTCTCTTACCTTTATTCTAAATAGAAGTAAAGTAAATATAGGATACAAAGCCTAATAGTAAATTAGTGCAGCCTCTAGGCAGTATAAATAAAGAAAAGGTAGTACTTAGTAACTACTGTTATAGTAATAGGTAGTTATAAAACTAGAAAAATAACCTCCTCTTTTCTCTAAATACCTCCTCCTATATTTACTACCTCTTATCCTTTTTAACTTTAGCTAAACATCTTTATAATACCCTACTTAGGTCTTTAAATCACCACTCCTATTATATCTAACTTTAACTTCCTTATCTCTAGCATTAGAAATACTAATTAGCCTCACCCTTATTATCTCCTAGTAAAGACTATACTCTAGGTTCTTATCTCTAAGGTCTCCATACCTCAGATAAAGTGAAATAATGTACCATTTTCCGTTTAGTACACTAACAATTAGCTCCAAGTAACTCTTTCTCTTTTCTTTCTGTTACTTATTATCTAATAGTTTTAGCTTTTCAGGCGATTATAAGCCTCGCTTACAACTAGACTATAACATCCTAGTACTAGAAGAAACTCAAGTTATCTTGAAATAAGATAAGAACAGAAACCTTATACTAGCAACAAGACTCTTAATAACAGCTAGAAAGGTCAGTACTAGCTCAACTAGATAAATAACCCCTAAAACCATTAGGGAGATATACTTAGCACTAGTATAGAGATACTAAGGCGTTACTAAGATATAGAAACGCATCCAATAACACTATAATAAAACTACTATATAATAGGAAGTAGTAAATATTATTAAAGACTGCGAAATTTGTGCTAAGAGTAAGCCTAGTTGATATTAACCCTAAAGGAAAGTTTAACTACTACTAGTACTAGAAGCAATGTAGTAATCTATATCTCTAGACTTTATTATTAAATTGCTAAAGTTAAAAGAACTAATAACTAATACTAAGTATAATAGCATTTTAGTTATTATAGAATAACTTATAAAATATACCTACTTTATCCTATATATAGAATTAAGTACTATAGAAGACCTTAGTGATATATTTCCAAAACCTATTATTAGCTAATATAGTATACTAATAGAAAATATATTAGATAGAAATAAACTATTTACTTTTAAGTTTTAGAGATCCTTAGTCTTGCAGCTTAAATCTAATAATAAACTCTTGACTACCTTTTATCTACAAACTAATAAATAAACAAAATAAATCAACTAAAGCCTTAAGATCTACCTATACTATTATATTAATTATAAATAAAATAATTAGATATTACTACTACTAATAGCCTAATTCGCCTATAATAATATAGTAGGAGAAAGTATAAAAGAATTACTATTCTATCTTAACTATAGATTTAACCCCACTGCATATAGAGAACCACAACAAGGCCCAGCAGCACTTATAGCTGTGGCAGACATCAAGGAAATTCGAGAAATTCAGCAGGAACTCCCCAAAGACCTCAGATTTGTGCGCGAATACATGCGTAAATACGCCGACAAGAAAAGAGTTAAGGGACTAACTCTGAAGGAGGGAGATAGCATCTACCTCACTTAATAAAACATCAAAACTAAATAACTAAGCAACAAACTAGACTATAAAAAACTTAGACTATTTTAAATTAATAAAAAGCTATTAGATACTAGCTATAAACCTATACTACTAAATCCTATAAAGTGCTATTTAATCTTTTATATTTCACTTCTCAAACTAGCACTATAAGGATCCTAAATAAGCAACCTTATTATTATGGAATTAAATAAACTAGAGCATAAAATTAAATAGATTATTAACTACCTCAAAGAACTAGAAGGTTACTAATATCTTATTAAGTAGAAAGGATATAGTTATAAAGATAATACCTAGGAACCCACTAAAAATATCATAAATATAATAGATACACTTCTATAATAATAGTACTAGCGCTAGTAATAAGAAAGAATACCCGCACTTATTATAGTATTATACTAGTCTAAATAAGTACTATAGGCTACTAATAAATTAGATATTTATATAGATATATTAGACTAACTATAGAAGCAGATAGACTATATTAAGGAAAACTACTTATTTGCCTAGGAATACTAGAAAGCAACTAAAAACTACTAAAAGATACTAGCCATAAGTCCTCTAATAAGGGACTAAGACTTGCGAACTCCTCACTAATACTAAAGCTCTACTAGTCTGGGTTATGTTGAACACCCTGAAACTAAAGATCGCCTATAATACTACTCTTATGAGCATCTAATATAGGAAGGATATTATCCTCTTCTAACTCGTATGTCCCCTAAGAAAGTATCTCTATATAATGCTGTTGCGATGCGGCACTATAGTACTGGCAGCCCTGCGTAACTCCGCTGCAGCCCTGCGTGGCTATAGTGGCGTGCAGCGTGGCTATATGCTTATATAAGCTACTCTGCTGCTTATTTCACTGCGCCTCGCGCGTAACTATCTCTAAATAAGATAGTTGCCTTCTATAACTCGCCCTTACTCCTATCTATAGGCTTGTGATAGTTATGAGCCTAGCTCTTCTGCTTATATATACCCCTTTTAATCTCTCTAAGCCTAGGGAAGGGTGAGTAGCTTTCTCCTAGACCTTTTAACCTCTCTTAACTAATTTTCTATATCTTTATTTAATAACCTTTCTGAACCTCCCGCTATTTTATAAACCCCACAATACTCTCGCTATATCTACTTTCTCTATAGAGGCGAAGCTCTAAAGCCTGGCTGACTAGCCTCGCTAGTATCTGAACCTATATACCTCCGCGCAGTCTGAAGGTATCTAGAAGTTTATTAGCCCTAATAGACCAGACTTTAGTAAGCTCTTAGATGCTCTTAAGCTTACTCTAACTATTTAGGAGTTTATTACTAAGCGTGAGGCGTACCTTTAGGCTTAGTACTAAGTAGACCTTACTATGTATAAGGTATTTAATAAGGCTTCTACTACTTCTATTACTAAAGAAGGCTCTTGGATACTTCTAATTATAAAGAGTAATAATAATATTAAGCTCTCTCTCTCTTAACAACTTTAAGAGAGCTTTTAAAAGCCCCCCTTATTACTACTTTAGAACGTAGAGCGCTTATAAGGCTAATTCCGCTAGGCTCTATAATATAGGCTAATATCTAAGAGGAGTAGTGTAATACTCTTGAATTCTACTCTACTAATAGTATAATTCTCACCTTATAGGTTATATTATATTAAGCTCTTTAGGGGGTTATTTTCTAAATAGTTAACTTAATCTATCTTAAGAGCGTGGGGATTAAGTTAAATACTTTAAATAAGTCTTAGCTAAATCTTTAGAACCTTATTTACTATCTTAAGTAGTACTTAGGCTGCTCTAATAAGAGTATTAAGAAATAGATATATTATAATTATAAGGAGATTCTAAAGTATACTAAGTATATAATAAGGCTATATAAGTAGTTTAAGGAATAATACTATTTCTATAGTTTTACTAAGAGGTAGTAAATCCCTGAGGCGTAGGGGAGTTATAGTAAGCACTTATTTCTTAAAGCTATCTACTACTATGTTACTCCAACTTAGACTTAATATTAGCTAGACCTCATAACAAAGTAAATAAGATTAGTATACTAAGTCTTACACTTAAGTAGCTTAGTATTATTCTCTCTATTAAGATCTATAATAAACTAGCTAATACTCTAAGCTATAGTAGGAGCTGTAATAAGGCTCTAGGCATATATATAACTCTTCCGGGCGGCTCTAATAATTAGAACCTACCTAAGTCTACTCTTATTACTACCTCCTCCTTCTTTATAGGCTTACTAAGTAAGATGCCCGCTTGTTCTTATGGGCGCTACTACTACTAGTCTCTATACTATTGCTTATATATCTAGTAAGCCTTTATAAATACTCTAATAGAATAAGCTAAGGACTATAAGAGAGCTAAGGATAAGGCTTGGCGTATATAAGAGATAGTAATATCTCTCTAGTAGGCCTACCTCTATACTAGTCTCTAGAAGGCGGGGTGAATAACAAAGGAGTCTTAAAGGACTAGATAGCTCCCCTCTAACTGAGGTGGGTATAGCGGTTAAGCTAAGCGTAGTAGATATAGCAGCTCTAACTCTAGAGGCTACTAGCTACCTAGTAATATCTCCTACTATATTATTAATTATAGCTTATTACTAGATAAGAGTGAAATAGTAGAAACCTATTTAGCTATATTTACCTTTTTTAAAGGCCCCTATATTCTCTCTTAGAGCATTATGTTTAATAACTATAGTACTCTTTATATTAATAATAATAAGAGAAAGCTAGTAGTTAGGTCCTTTATTTGCTCTCGTAATAATAAGGTAATTAAGGTTAATAGTATAAGCGTGCCTATTCTTAGTAGGAGCACCTAGTATATCTTAGATACTATTAAGAATACTACTATAGGCTAGAAGAGCACCCTAATATTAAATAATATTGCTATTATTAAGAATAAATATATTAATATTATCTCTAAGGCGCTCTTCTATAAGGCTAGTATTTAGTATAGTAGCTATAACTATACTTTATAGTATAGGAAGCTTAATAAATCTACCTGTATTAAGTAGCTTGTTTATAAGAGCAACTTAGTGTTCTTCTAATATAACTCTATCTCTACTTACTTACCTTATCCTAAGACCCCTATGAGCTCTACTAGTATTATAGCTCTATTTAATAATAAGAGGCCTGCGCAGCTATTATATAACTGCGCGGCTAAAAGAACTAATGACGCTCATATTTAGCGTCTTCGCTCTCCTAGGTTAGGCTGCTCTCAAGCGCCTGGTCTATAACGTCAGGGGGGTGCGAATTAAGGCCCCCTCACATATCTAATATGAATACTACGCTTAAGTATATGCTACTTAGGTTATCTCGCGCAGTCTATTAGAAGGCAAAGCCCCCCAGCCCTACTATAGGATAGCATAGGACCTTTTTAACTACTAGAAGCTTAGCCGACTATACGCCTAGATGCTCCTAATTAAGGACAAGTATAGCAAAAGGCTCTTTAGGATCCCTTTAGTCTCTAAAGAGCATAATAAGGTATTTAGAGCACTCCTCACATTTAAACGTTAGGTATAAAGATAAAGAGGCCTAAATATATATAAGATTCATTACGATATCAAGCGCGCCGTAATCGCTATCCTAGGCTTCACGCGCTACAAACGATAGATAGCAGAATAAGGCATTAATATAGAACTCCCACTAGCAAACACAAAGGAGCCTCTAGGAGGAGGCGAGCGCGCAGGCGGCGAGGTTATTCTAAAAGCTCTAGCTATACTAAAAGGAGCTTACCTACTAATCTACCTTATATTAGAGGCCTAGGGAGCATCTATTAGTATATATAATATCAGCCCGCACGCTACAAATAACTAGCAAAGCCCTATTTAAAAGGAACTTAAGTAGTTTTAATAATACTTCCAATAGTAGCAGCTAGACCTTGCGCTTTTAACGCACTAGGACCTTCGCCTATATTAGAGAGGGCTCTACGCCTATAGCTACAGAGCTTACCCGCTAGAGGGAGCATAAGAGAGAGGCATTAGGAGATACTATTATAAGGTTAACTCCAGGGCCTATCTTAAATACCTCATAGGTTATATACCTAAAATATATAACCTCTATAGGATCTAGGTTCCTATACTCAACTAGATTATTATTACGCATAATATACGCTTTAATAAAGTGAAATTCTACTCTTTAGACGATAAGGCAGACGCCCTAGATATCTAGAGCGCTTAGGAAATCGTTAATAAGGTTAAAATACCTATTAAATTAGCTAATGCGGTCCTTAAGATCTTAGGGGTGCTTAATAAAGCTACTAGCAACCTTATAATAAATAATACCCCTAGAGAGCTATTTAGGCTCTATATACTAGCTACTTCCCTTCTAGAAGTATCTTATACTACTACTATAAAGCTATAAGGTCTACTAGCTAATATATAGAGAGAGTTACTAATACCTAAATAATCTCCTAAACCTAATAGCATACTGGGAATAGGATTAGGCATTAGGATAATTATATCTCCCCCCCCGTGGCTATAAGTATGCTTAAAGCAGCCTAGCTACTAGGATGGGACAAGATAGCTTAGCTGTTCAGTCAGCAGGCCCGCTATCAAAATGGGGTCCAGAACGGAAGACTGCGATACGAGAAGGGGCACAACATTCAAGAACAATCATCATCATCATCATCATCCATAGTCTTTTTCAGCCTCAAGGGGGCTCATACCTTAATAATCCTATACACGATTACCTGCAATTTCTCTTCTATTTTCAAGCCTAATTCTTCCCATTCTTTCTGATTAGATCTGCGAATCGCTACGCGCATCTTTTGAGCCTATTTTTGTTATTCCTATCCGTTCGTGGGTAGTGTTGTGTTGTTTGCTATCTTTGCAGTCCCCACCGGGCTCCTGCTCTTCCTAATGGTGCCTAGAGGCGGATCTTTTTGCTCTTTGCCACAACCCTTAAAGGTTTCTAAGAGAGTGGGGTGCCTTTATTGCGTCTAGACGTCCCGCTTTTATAATATATACTAATATATACCCACTCCTTTTCTAGATAATTGGAATATCTAGCTACTATAAAGAAATAAAGAAATAAAGAAATAATAATATAAATAAGAGCTAGATAGAGGAGAATAGGCGATTTATAGGCCTATTAGCTTATAGAGGGATTACTATAGGCGAGCGTTCTTTTGAAAAGTTGATAGGAATCACAAAGACCCTAAAATCCTCCCTTCTTTTAGTATTTCAGCTAGAACTAACTAATTTTTTTCTTTTTTCTCTCTTATATCCCTCCCTTTTTCTTAATTACTCTTATTTACTACTAGGCGTTTTAACTAGTCTATTATAGCTGAGATAGCTAAAAAGCTGTAGATAAAACTAATATAGGAGAAATAGTAGTTTTATTAAGCTAATAAGTGAAGCGAGATTAACTAAATTAGTGAAAGAATACTAATAAACCTACTTTAATATAGCCTAGAGTGCTAAGAGGAAGTATACTAATATATAAAGTATTTTAATATAGTGAGCTATAAGATTTTGAGATAGGAGCCTCACTAGAGAAGACTTTTCCTAATTTAAAT
>JAXCEF010000696.1:0-20510 GCA_037178605.1 Colletotrichum euphorbiae | reverse complement strand
AATACGCCTACTTTATTTTATATATAGAATTAAGTACTATAGAAGACCTTAGTTATATATTTCTGAAAACTATTATTAGCTAATATGGCATACTAATAGAAATTATATTAGATAGAGAAAAACTATTTACTTTAAAGTTCTAGAGATCCCTAATCTCGCAGCTTAGATCTAATTATAAACTCTTAACTGCTTTTTACTTATAAACTAATAGATAAACTAAATAAATTAACTAAATCCTTAAGATCTACTTATATTATTATATTAATTATAAATAAGATAATTAGGTATTACTACTACTAATAGCTTAATTCGCCTATAATAGTATAGTAAGAGAAAGTATAAAAGAATTACTATTCTATCTCAACTATAGATTTAACCCCACTATATATAGAGAACTGCAATAGAGCCTAGTAGCACTTAAAGCTATAGCAGATATTAGGAGAATTTAGGAAATCTAATAAAACCTTCCTAAGGACCTCAAATTTATGCGCAAATAGATATATAAATATGCTAATAAGAAAAGAGTTAAGGGACTAACTCTAAAGGAGGGAGATAATATCTACCTCACCTAATAAAATATTAAAACTAAATAACTAAGTAATAAATTGGACTATAAAAAACTTAGACTATTTTAAATTAATAAAAAACTATTAGACATTAGCTACAAACTCTTACTACTAGATATTATAAAGTGCTATTTAATCTTTTATATTTTACTTCTTAAACTACTACTATAAGAATTACAAATAAATAACCTTATTATTATGGAATTAAATGAACTAGAATATGAAATCAAATAAATTATTAACTATATTAAAGATAAAAATGAAACCCAATACCTTATTAAATAGAAAGGTTATAGATATAAGGATAATATATAGGAACTAACCATAAATCTCAAACATATATAAGATTAACTCCGCATATATTAGAAATAATAAAAAACAAACGAACCACAAATAGCATCTATACCTAAGGGAATATATAGAAATAAGACCTAATTTATTTAACCCTAACTAATAATTAGACCACTATGATAAGACTAACCGCGAGATTCTAACCTATTTATATAACTAGGGATACTAGTAAACTAGGACGCCTCACCTAATAAAAAGTTCGGGGTGCCAGGATTCTAATCCCCTAGGACTATATCTAAATCCACTATACTAAAACCCCCTATCAATTACGCTTTATGAACTAAAGGAAGCTTGATAGAAGAACCCCCTAACCCTTTATCCTCTATAGCTACTATAGAAGTCTCTTTACGACCTTTCTTAAAAACTATCCTCTTAGCCTTATAAACGCGATCTAGCTTTGTAAGCGTCTTATTTACTTTAGCCTGCGCCTTCTATAGCGCTTCTATTCTCCTTTAAAATAATTCCTCTATTTCCTCCTCTTTATTATCTAGACGCTAAGGCTTAACTATTAGGCGTTCCACTATAAAAACGAATTAGTAACGGAATAATAAATAAAAGATACTATAAATATTAATAGATTATATTATTAGAAGCATTGCACGAACAACGGGTGCTGCTAATAGCGACATACTCGCTATAAACCAAGGACCCAGGCAATATCTTATAATGCAGGCCCTTAGAACGATAACGATAGCAAGGCATGACTTCAAAACCGTTCTCCGCGATATTCAAAGAACGATGATAATAACGAAGCGTGGAGATTACAGGATTTTCGGGAACGCAACCTAACATAGTATTAGTATCATAAGTAAATCAGGATATATAATTAATAGGTCCCCAACCTGGGACTAATAACCTACTTATATTAGGTCTTAAGGATAAGACCTTTAGAAGGGAGACCTAATATTATAACCTATTATATAAGGATAATAACTAACTAAACCACCTAGGCATCAGATAGCTAGGGCAAGATACTTATACTATAGGATCATAGGAATATCAAGATGCTCACAGTATAGAAGAACTATAGTATAGGTTACGTAATAATAAGATAAGACTAAGCGTGTAGTAAGAACTACTAAGCGCTTACCTGTAACTACTAAGCGCTCACCCACAGTTACTAAGCGATTACTAGTACCTAATTAGTAATTAGTAATAAGGGTAAAAAGGACTATTCGGGACTTATATATAGTATAGACTTAGGACTCCTAAGAATAGACTTCTATAGCTCTTCAGCAATTAACTTCGTGATTACCCTAATAAGTACTCTCAGCTTTATCTTATACTGCAATCCCCTTATGAGGACTATAACTAATTACTATACTCCTAGAACCCCCAAGATTCATTTAGCAACATAGCATAGCAAGACCATACTGCTAACCTAGCGTCATCCCTCAGCTTCTATTAGCAGAACCCTACCATCAAATAGCTGACTATAACATTAGGGTTATTAATATACTTGTGGAGTATTTAGCTCTTCTTTATAATAATATTAATCTCTTACTAGGTTTAGATATAATAGTCTTTAGTCTAGATAATATTAGTAAGTCCCTTTGTAATAGTTTAACTAACTTAGCTAGTAATATAGACTCCTCTAACCTAGAGGGTCTTTCTAAAGGCGGTCAAAATAGTTAAATTGACTGTATTAAATCGCTCTTAGGTCTATCCTTTGAAATTAGTCTTTACTTCCTAAAATAGCTTAGTAGTAGTTAATTTACTATTGCTATAGTAACATCTAGTATTATAGGCTAGAATAGCTGCAAGTTGAGGTTTATTAGTAGTAGTAGGGTTAATCTCAGTTGATAGGGTAGTATAGTTAATATAAGGCTTTGCTTTTACCTATTCGCCTTTTAGGTTATTAAATCCTCTTAATCCTAGTAGAGGGAACTTATTGGGGGTAACTAAGCCTTCAGGAATCATTTTAGATATCATAAGGTAATGAAAATAGTGGCTAAAAATAATGCTAAAGGGTAGGAAGAGTAGATAATATATTTAGATAATATGTGAACGTGAATATTCCGGAGGTATTATAAGTATGAAAAGAAGCTGCAAAAAGTGGGGGATTAAAGTGAAGAGTTTTTAAGGTGAGGATATATTGATATTAACGTTAGTCAATAGGAAGCAACAGAAGGATACTAAATTAATAAACTTAGCTAAGTAATTGGTAAATATTATTAGCTAATACTATTATTAATATCGCGAACAGTAGCTATCTTATAAGATAACTTAATAATAAAGAGTTATGGTAAGAGACAGGATCTTATAATATGAGGTGTAATCTTAGAATATGAGGTGGGAGTTTTGCAACATAAAGCAGGTCTTTGCGTCGTTTAATAGGAGGCTGAAATAGCAGTTAAAATTAGCGATTATTCTTTCGCTCAGCACCATTCTTAGTAGGTATGGCACCAGAAAATAATAGTAATAATAGGTATAAGCAGTATTTATACTAAGATGAGGGTTTTTAAATAGGAGGATTGCACTAGTCAGTATTTTTAATAGGTATTTCAGTGCAAATAATTAAGGGATAATAGAAAAAGAAGGTAAAGAATAATAAATAGTAAACAACGTAAAGAATTATTATGGGTGGGATCCCATAGGGGTTAAAGGCTTAGTATAGCTAAATCCAACCAAATAGCTTAACAAGGTCAATAAGAAATCACCTGGAGGTGGTAGTCTAAGGACGATTTACTATTATTTTATTAATTTAAGGCTTTTAGTAATGCTTTTATAGCATAATTATTGCCTTTATTTGCAGTTTAGTGGTGAAGTTAGTGATATGTAATAGACGCAGGAGAATCTCATAAATAAGTAAATTAGCGATTAAAGACTACTTAATAGGTTATTTAAGCTCTAAAAGAGGTATCTAAAGGATAACTAAGATAGATCGAGAGGCTCTCTAGGTAGTATAGTAGATTCATTTCATAATAGGTCCCAATCCGTAGATCATCTACCTATAGTTACTACGGGAAGACTGTCTCTTCAAGATAACCTTGCTGATCTGCGGTATCGTAGTATAATAGTGAAGTTAACTACTAATTAGTATTAGTATTACTTAGTAATACTGGTAGTATATATATATATATAGTTAAAAAGGTAGGGGTCAAATTAATAGTATTAAAAAGGTCTAAGTTACGTATTAGTAGATAGGCAGGAGGCCGATAGTAGTGTAGATAGGAGGCTGATGCCCCATATTACACCACACTGCCCGGGCTATTCTGCCGAGCCACCTGCGCCTGCGCCAATACGCCCAACATCCCGATAAAACCCTATATATTAAGCGTTTTTAATTAAGAACTTATACTCTACAGAATTAAGATTAAGTTTAGCTACTACTAGCTTCTAGAGAACCTCTGAGACCTTCTTCTTATAACTGTCCCTCATTTTATTTAAGTAAATTAATATATTATTGATATAAGTAGTAATAAGGTTATTAAAGAGGTTTTGTAGCATCTTATTAATATATTATTAAAAGCTAGTAGAGGTATCAGTTAAGCTAAAGGAGTATACTATTTATTTGAATAAGCTATATTAGGTATAGAATACTATTCTCTCCTTGTGCCTCTTTATAATTCCTGGCTTATAGAAAGCTAGTACTATATCTGACTTAAAATATTATATAGCTATACTAATTTAGTATGATATTGTAGAAATTAGCAGGAGAGAGTATTAGGTTCTATTAAAATATTATTAAGTGCTTTATAATTAATATAGAAGTAAGTATAATTATATAGCTTCCTTATCAATAATACTAGGGCTCTGGTTAATAAGCTATTGGCTTAAATAAACACCTTATCTAATAATCCTTATAGGGTTTTCTTAAGTCATATTAGCTTTGCTTATAATACATTATAAAAGAGTTCCTTAGAAAGTAGTAATTCCCTCTTTTTTAGAGTAGAGATAAGGTTAATCTAATAGTTTACTTCAAGCTAGCTAGGGGGAAACAAGTAAGCTTTATTAGAGTTAAAGCAAGGGAACTCCTCTAGAACTTAAGCTAGCACTCTATATTATTAATCCTCCTTTAGGTTTAAATTTAGAGCCTTTTTAATATCTGTTAAGCTAATAACTCAAACCTATTCTAACTTCTTACTAGTTATTCATAGATTATAGAGAATAATAGCGCTTCTAGGAGTTTTATAGCTTTTATATTCTTTATAAGGGGTAGTTCCTCTTACTTTCTAAGGTATAGCTCAATATAGCTCTAGCTATAGTATATCTAGTAGGCTACTGTATTACGTATAATCTTATTCTACTATAATTGTAATTACTCTAAGACAATCTTAGAGTTAAAGCTTTCTACTATATGTATAAAAGTCCACTAAATATAGGTATTAGTCTCTAAATTAAAGGGTTTTATGCTTAAGGTATTACTTAGTAATAAGCTACTCAAGCTATTCCCTCATATATTATTACTTCTTTTAATATATAAAGAAACAGAGTTATTAAGCTAGGGATTAGCTAATTATTATAACGATATAATTACTAGTATTAACTAGAATATAAGCTAAATATTCTTTATTAACTCTACCTTATATAATAAAAGGTTTACTATTTGGTAGCTACTCTACTTTATATTAATCCTAATCTAATATCTCCTCTTTCATAAGCTCTAGGGCTTAATTTAACTCTACAGTTAGGTTTTTCCTACCCCTTCATTATTCTTAGAGGAGTGTACTTCTATTTAGTAGGTCTTCCCCTCTTCTTAGCTAGTAAACGTTACCTTTAGGGTTCTAAATTTAGAAACCTTTAGTAGCTAGGTATCGTTTCTATAATAATACTGTATAATATACCTTTTAACTCTATAGATATAATAAGTATAAGTATCTATAGAGTAGGTATTCTTATAATACTAGGGATATATTAAGGGGGTATTAGAGGATAATTCTAAGGTTTTTTAGAGGTGGTATTCCTCTTTTACTTTAGAGATAAATATTACTATAGTTATATAAGTATCTCTGTTAATCTTCTTAGTAGCTAACTTCTAATAGAGCATTTAGGAATAACTAAGAGCTTTTTATTATTTAATATTTTAAGTAATATTCTATATCATAAGTAATACTCTATATCTTTAAGAGCTACTTATTATAATTAGTAAATAAGTTAATAGTAATTAACTAGTTCTTTAGCTAAGGGGTAGGTGTAGTCTCTAGAAGTGAGATTTAAATCTAACTAAGCTAGTGGGATAGGATAGGATGGCTTGGCTGCTTAGTTAGTGGAGTCACAGGCCTACTGTCAATAGGGTCTAAAAGCAGAAGACTGCGATGCGGGGAGGGGAAGAGGGAGAGGACGGTTTTGTTTCTTTATAATGCTTTTTTATCTATAGCCCTTTTAGCCTCAAGAGGCTTATACCTTAATAATCCTATATACGATTTCCTATAATATCTCTTCTATTTCAAGCCTAATTCTTCCTATTCTTTCTGATTAGATCTGCGAATCGCTACATACATCTTTTGAGCCTACTTTTGTTATCCCTATCCTTTTGTGAGTAGCGTTAGATTATTTGCTATTTTTATAGTCCCTACCGGGCTCTTGCTCTTCTTAATAGTACCTAGAGGCAGATCTTTTTGCTCTTTACTACAACCCTTAAAGGTGTCTAAGAGAGTGGAGTGCCTTTACTGCGTCTGGACGTCCCGCTATTATAATACATACCATAATATACATACTCTCCTTTAGATAATTGCAATATCTAGCTACTACGAACAAATAAAGAAATAATAATATAATATATGAATGAGAGCTAGATAGAGGAGAATGGGCAATTCGCAGACCTATTAGCCTATAGAGGGATTACTATAGCCGTGCATCCTTTTAAAAAAGTTAATAGGAATCGCGAAGACCCTGAAATCCTCCCTTCCTTTAGTATTTTAGCTAGAACTAACTGTTTTTCTTTTTCTTCTCTTGCATCCCTCCCTCTCTCTCAATTACTCTTATCTACTACTAGACTTTTTAACTAATTTATTATAGCTGAAATGGCTAAAAAGCTGTAGATTAAACTAATATAGGAGAAATAGTAGTTTTGCTGAGCTAATACGTAAAGCGAGATTAACTAGATTAGTGAATAAATACTAATAAACCCTTTTTAATACGGCCTAGAGTACTAAAAGTAAGTATGCTAATTTATAAAGTATTTTGATATAGTGAGCTATAAGACTTTAGAGATAGAAGCCCCGCTAGGGAAGACTTTCTTAATTTAAATACTAAGACTTAGAGTGGGATTACTACCTAGGTAGTAAGGCTAAGCCTACGAGGCCTTTTTATATTTATTTATATTCCTTTTCTTTTTTATTACCCTGTGTTTTATTATCTAGAAGACCTTCTATTACTCTGTTTACTTTTGAGATATTAGAAAGTTATACTAATTTATTTATCTAGTAATATCTTATGCAGATTTAATGAATAGCTACTTAATAATACTTAGATATAATTAACGTGGTACTTATAGACCTATAAATAATATATCTACCTTTTAATCTAGTAACCCAGATACTAAGTCTACTTCTAGCAAAGGAAAGTAGCCTGAAGAATAGTTTCTAGGCCCTTCATTCAGTAAGATACAATCTCAAGCTTTAAAAGAACTAGCCTCTGAGAATAGTAAGGATAAGCCTATAAATCTCAACCTAGGGCTTAGTCTAGCCTCCTCAAGCCCTTTCAGTGAAAGAGAGAGGGGTTATACTAACTAGGACTTTACTATCCTAGCAGACATTCTTATAAAACGCCCTACTATTACTATAATAACTCTCTATTTCACTAGAGCGCCTAAATTTATGAGAACTAATATTTTAGACTTCCTTATAGAATACAAGAGCTTTTTAAAGCTATACTATAAGGTTAATAAAGATATAAAGAAATAAGTCTATATATATAGCTCTACTAACTATAGAGATATAGTGCGATTATATATTAATAAAGCTCAGACCTAGGCTGAAGCTAAAGAAAAGCTTATTTACTAATTTGGATTCGCAGACCCAAATACTCAACAGGATCTAAATAAGGACCTTAGAAACCTTATTATAGGACCTTATATTAAATAAAATAATCCTTCCCTAGTTATAGCCTTAATTACTACTATTTGATAGCTTTATTAGCGTGCTATTTATGAGGATATCTAGATCTTACTAATACTCAGCTTATTTAGGTTACTTACTGTTACGTTTCTGAGAGGGCTATAAGAGCTATAGCTTGAGAGTTAGTTTATAAGCCTACTGAAGTTAATTTGAAGCAATAGATAGTAGTTAAAAATGCCCTTATTAGATAGTGCACTACTTAATAAGAACTTTAGTAGTTATTAGGGCTTATTAAGCCTGAGCTTATAATAACCTTACCTATTCCTTTAAATATGATTTTAACTAAGCTAAAGATAAAAGCTAAGGAGCCTTTAGTAGCTTAATTAGTAAGCTCTGTTATTAACTCTCCAGTAGAAAGCTTTGGAACCCTTAATGTTAATAGGGCTGACTGCGAGATAGATATTTTGGCTATTATTAGAAGAGTTACTAGTTAAGGGGAGATTATTTTTGAACCTAAATGCTATAGAGGCTACTAAAGCGTATAATCAATAATCTGAAGGTAATTCGCAAACCTAATATTAGTAGTAATCCTATTAGTATAGTTAGAATTAAGGCTTTATAGTTAGAATTAAGGCTTTATAGTTAGAATTAAGGCTTTTAAGGAGGCTATTAAGGTAGTTATTAATAAGGCCAAGATTTCAGGGGAAGAAGCAGAGGCGGCTACTACGGTAGGTATTGAGCTAGCTACCAAGGTAGCTACTAGCAGTCAGACAGCTCTCTAAGATACAACTTCTGGGCGACTGGATGCTATTGGTATTGCGGCGCTATTAATTATATTATTAGTACCTGCATTAAAGCTCTTACAGCAAGCTAAAATAGGATTTGCTATTATATAGCACCTTATTACTATATCAGAACCCTCAACTCCCTAGCCAAAGTTAAGACTAGTATCATTAATAAGGGTTAAGACGCAAAGTTAATAAATGGATAGATAATCTTTAAGTATATTCTAATTAATAAAGAATCTTACCTAAGTTACGCTATAACAATAAGCAGACTACCGTTAAAGTAGTGGCTTAATCTACTAAAAGAAGTCGCTTACATTATTAATTATAATAGGGTATAGTCTAGTTAGCCTATTAGGCTTGCGAATTAAGGGAAAATAGTTATATAATTATATAATTTTATTAACGCTACTCTCTTTATCTTTAAGCTAAAATACTAGTTTATTAACTTAGTAGAAGATATTATAGTAGTAGAAAGGTTGAGGCCTTTAAGTTGTTATAATAAACCCTATAATATTTATATCTAATAGGCCTCGCAATTAGCAGACCTACTAATAGTTTGGGACTCTCCTATCCGCATTACTAGCAGAGTTAAAAACCTATCTAATAATAAAGATAATAATATTGCTCTTCTAGATGCTACTAAAGAGCTACCTAAAGACTACGTTCCTACTGAGATAGAGGAGATAGAAGATAAGCCCTTAATTAAAGACACTAATACTTAAAATAGCTGCGCGCTTGCTATAGAGCTATATGATAAGAGGTTAAATAGGAAGGTTGTGGTTCCTAAAGCCTTCCTATATAAAAACTAGCCTAATTGGGATAAGACTATCTATAATACTACTAAAGCTATAATCAATAAGTATAAAGATAGATATAACTTAAAGGCTTATGGGGTCTTTATTCTAGTAGATGCGTTGCTTATTAACTAATTTAATAAGACTAGATCTAGTACTAAAGAATTATAAGAATAAATAAATTATTAGAATAAGGATAGAGCTTCTATTGGGAAAGGATATGTGGGTTGGCGCCTATGTATAGCTAGGAAAGCTATGATTATATAAGCCTATATGCGTATATATACGCGCGCATCCAGCACTTAGGATATCTAGGAAGGGCACGATATTTATTATTATTACATTCATATTTATCATCATCACATTCATATTCATTATCATCACATTCATATTTATTATTATTATATTTATATTTATTATTGTTATAAACATTTATCATCATCACAATTATTATCATTATTATTCATAGTCTTTTTTGGCCTCAAGGGGGCTTATACCTTAATAATCCCATATATGATTTCCACGATATCTCTTTTATTTCAAGCTTAATTCTTCTAATTCTTTCTAATTAGATCTGCAAATCGCTACGCGCATCGTTTGAGCCTACTTTTATTATTCCTATCCGTTTGTGGGTAGTGTTGTGTTGTTTGCTATCTTTGTAGTCCCCACCGGGCTCCTACTCTTCCTACTATAAAGGAGCTTACCTTATCTATAAGTAGTATTAAGGCTTTAAGTAAGTATTTATAGACTAAGTATATAGACTTTAATATCTAAACTGTTAATTCTGTCTTTAGAATAAATACTATTATAGAAGAGTGGGATACTAAACTACTCCTACTACTAAGATAGATTATAGTCCTCAATTTTATTATAACTTATTAGTAGATTATAATTACTTTATATAAGTCTAGGAATCTCTTAATTAGAGGTATTATAAGTAGTAGTTTAGTTATTAACCTTATTAATAAAAGTTATATTTAATAACTAGGTCTATAGAATAATATAGTTAAGACTATTATAGATATAAGACAGATTACTAATAAAGAGTAAAGGACTTAATTTATAGACGTAATTATAGATAATATCTATATTAGCAATAGCATAATCTAAGATATTAGCTTCTTCATTTTCCCTAAGAACTCATATGATAAAGATCTTATACTTAGGGCCCCTTTTATTCTAAAGACTAGAATGACCTTGGACTATATGTAGAACTAGATAGTTAGAGTCCTTTAGTTTAGAAATATTAAGATTAACGTCCTATTGTCTTTTTATACTAGAGATTTGACTGCTTGCTTTCTAGAGATTATTGCTGAAATAAATTGATTCGTTTTATTCTAGCGCTAATAGGCCCTCATATCCCCTTAGTTATCCCTTCATTTAAAACACTAGAAGCTATTGCTTAAAAACTTATTATAGTAGTAGGCTTAGAGTTTATAGGGGAATCTAAGGAGGATAAAGTTGAAGATAAAGAAGAGCTAGATATAAGGCTAGATTCTATAAGAGCTTGTGAATATATTAAAGTAGTATAATAAATAGTTAACTCTAATAATATACTAGAAGATATATAATAATACCTATTACTAGATGAAGAGAGTATTATAGTCTTTGAAGAATCTAGTAGTATCTTTAATAAGATTATAGAGATTATAATCTGATGAGAAGTTACTCCCAAACTAGATGTTATCTATAATACGATAATAAGTACTGGACGCATAAGAGGATGTAGAGACTGTAGCTCCGATTATAAATACTATATTCGCAGACCTATGAAGAAGGCAGACAAGAGAATAAGATAGAGGGAAAAGCATAAAGGACTTTATTAGCACAGACTTGGAACTATTGCCTCAATAGATATTATTCTGCTTAGTAGCCACCCTTCTAAGTCTTCTAAAGCAGATAAAGCGATAACTTAATCTATAGAAGATATTAGTACTCTATATAAAATAAAGAATAAGAAGGTTTAACTAGTAGATAATACTATATTAGATAGCTTAATACTAAATAGGGACCTAGAGTAGAAGCTGAAGGTATAGTTAAGAGCTAAAAAGACTATAGTTATAGGCCTAAATGCCCTATTTATAGGCCTATATATACTAAAGTTTTAATAATTAAAGCTAGATCACAACTTATAGAAGCTTAACTAGAAGTAGTACTTAAGACTATTAAATATTTGCTACTAAATGAAAAGAAGCTTCTTGCTGCGATTCTAGATATAAGGGAAAAGGCTCTAGCCTGGGAGTTTGATTACTATAGCTCTATCTACCCGTCTATTACCTCTCCTTAGATAATTTAAACTTTAACTTATAAAGCTTAGTAAGCAAAGGAAATCCCTATTCTAAGGGGATTAGAAACGGATATTATTACTATCTTAAAGGATAGACTTAACAAGAGAATCCTAGAAGAAAGTTATATATTCTACTGCAATGCTTTCTTTTTTATATATAAAAAGGACTTTAATATAAGACTAAATAATTTAGCAATTAAGTTAAATAGCGTTATTATTTAAGATATAGCTTTACTACCTCTAGTAGATACGTTTTTAGAAGACTTTTTAAAATATTAACTATTATCTCTATTAGATTCTTTCTTAAGTTATAACTAAGTTCCCCTTAATATTAAAAGTAGAGATACAAGAATATTTATATTACTAATCAACTTACTATAGATGTATATCTTTCCTTAAGGAGCTATAAATTTAGCTATATAATTTATAAGGATTATAATCACGATCCTATATAATCTTATATTTTAATACTATAAAGCGTTCTTAGATAATATTGCAATTAAAGGGCTAACCTCTCGGTATAATAATTAAGAGGTTTAGCTTTATCTAGGTATTTATAGATTTATTTGGGAATATTTAAAGAATATAGATAATATAATTACTAATTTAGAGATAGCAGAGTATATAGTAGCTATAGTTAAGTTATAATAGGCTTAGGAAGTAGTGATAGTTATTGGCTATATTTGTAGCACTAATAGATATTTTCTAGAGGAAGTAAAGATAGTTAAGATCTATAAATGGGTTGCTTATACTAACTTAATAGAAGTGAGGGCTTTCTTAGGTATCATAATATTTTATAGATATTAGGCGAGAGATTACTCTATAATTACTAAGCCCCTTGTTAATCTTTTGAGGAAAGATGTTAGCTTCAACTAGGGCGAAAAGCAAAAGACTGCTATAAACATACTAAAGACTTAGCTTATATTAGCTCCCATCCTAGTCTCTATTGACTATACTAAAGGAAATAGTAATATTTATCTTACTATTAATACTAGTAATATAGGTTGGGGAGGAGTTCCTAGTTAATTTATTAATTATTAATATATAGTCTCTTATTTTAAGAGTAGCACCTAGTTAGGACCTCAACTAACTTATAATACTAGCAAAAAGGACCTTTGGGGAGTTTTAAAGGCTTTGAAGAGGGTATGCAACTATCTATATAGGCGATACTTTATTCTAAAAATAGATGCTTAGATGCTGGTGGCATAACTTAATAGGGCTGCTACTAACCTTCCTAGAGCCTTAGTAATTTAATAGATTACGTGGATTCAGATATTTAACTTGAAGGTTCAACATATTCGCAGCACTTAAAATATAGCTATAGATAAGTTATCTCAAAGGCCTAGAGGACCTTCTAATAATAATAATAAAAAGGCAGAAGGGGAAATTAACTCCTAGATCAATTCATAGATCTTCTTTATAGATATTAAAGCTATCTCCTTCTTTAAGTAAGCTCAACGCTATAGGGATGTGGAACGCATAGAAGAGGTTATAGTAGGAGATATTAAATAGGTTATTAATAATATGATATTGATCCCAGACTCTTTATTAGATAATTCGCAGACCTACTCTTTATATTTAGAATGGATTATATACTATTTAATAATATAGAGAAGACTGCTAGGAGTTTAACCTAACTAATATCACACTTTTAAGTTGAACACATTAGAATATTATATTTAGGACCGCTTATTACTTACTAGGCTAATAAATTAAAAGCTAATCTCTAGAAGAGTAATTAACAATATAGAGATATATAAGATGCTTATTATAAGAGCCTATAATAGGAGTAGCTATTAAGGAGTACTATTAATATTAGAAAGACTTTTAGATCGCTATATATAGCCTAGAATATATAATGAGGTTAAGCAAGCTGTCTAAAGCTATTTAGACTATTAGAAGAGAAGAGCATGCTACATAGATAATAAGAGGACCTATATATTGCTTGAAGGATTACTATTCACAAAAGCTTTACTTAATATATAGAAGGTAGATAAATAGAACCTAGTTAAGTCTTAAGACCTTTTAAGTAGATAGCCTGAAGCTTAATAGCTTAGAAGGGCTATATTAGCCGCTATTATAAAGTTTCTTCAGGAAGAAGTTATTTATTACTACAGCTTATATAGAGAGTTAATTATAGATAGGGGACCTAAAAATAAGAATGTTATTATTAAGTTTAACAAGAAGTATAGCATAAGAAGGAGAGTAACTTCAGCTTATATCCCTAGAGCTAATAGAGCAATTACGTCTAGATATAAGCTTATTATACATACTTTATTAATATAAACTAAAGGAAGAGGAGATATTCACTCTCGCCTATACTTGCTTAGAGCCCTATTTATAGACTAATTAAGCATTCACATACTAACTAGCTTCAGCCCTTTCTATCCATTGCAATAACCCCATAACTTATAGAGTAGTAGGATAGGCACTCTGCGAGATACGATATTATATATACGTGCGTACGTCACGTAACTATATTCACAGGCCCAATATAGCACAACACCACTGCCCACATAGCTATTTATATCTTAGACTCTTATACACACACACTCGCACTACAGAATTGCTTCAATACGAACAATACATATTAGGGCTCCGCGCGCGTACTGTTACCCACCCCATATGAAACTAATACTAATCAGTAGTTAACTTCACTGTTATACTACTTCAGCTACGCTACGAAACCGCAGATTAGCAAGGTCACTACCACTTAAAAAGATAAAAGCTCAACTAGTCTATAATTAATTTGCATATTGAATCTATTTAATAACTATAACTAGTAGCCCTTTCGTGCTACTTAGATTAATTGATAGACTATAAGTAGTTAGATATAGAGGCTAACTACTTTGGAGAACTTAATTTGATCCTTATATCTATTATATAACTCTTACTATTATTATTAATATTACTACCACGAGACCCTTAAGTAGGAAGATAACTATAAAAGGGGTCTACTAATACCCTAATAGTTAACCTTCACGTAATAATTAACTCTCCTGAGACCCTTATATTATAAAAAAAAGAGCATATTGATTTAACCTAGAGATATAAGTCAGAGTAAAATAAGATAACTTAAGCCTTAAATAATGTATTATTTAACTATATAACGTAATACCTAGCTAGTAGAGATATTAAATAATAATAAAATAATATTAACTTATATATTATAAGCCTCTACTATATATAAGGACTACATATTATTATTACTACCTCCTATTAATACTTATTACTAAGGGCGAGAAGAGCTAGAATCACTAGAAGAAATAGTATATAACTACCTAATTGATCTTTTAAATTATTAACTACGCTTTATTTATATATAATAGCGACTCTAGTGCCCTTAATACTAATACTCCTACTACTATCCAGATACTTATAAATAAGTACTCCTAAGGGGTCTTTAGTAATATTAATATTACTAATACTATGTTACAAGCCTGCAGGTAGGGGTAAGGGCGAGTTATAGAAGGTAACTATCTTATTCAGAGATAGTTACGCGCGAGGCGCAGTGAAATAGGCAGCAGCGTGGCTTATATAAGCGTATAGCCACGCTGCACGCCACCACAGCCACGCAGGGCTGCGGCGGAGCCACGCAGGGCTGCCAGTACTGTGGTGCCGCATCGCGACACACCCCCCAGCCGCGCCTGCAGATGCTATTATATTCTCACGACGCTCCGCGCGCAGCTGCAACTTTTTTTAAATATATATAAAAACAAGATAACTATATTCAAAACGGCCCTAAAGGCGCAAAATAAATAAAAAATAACCCCTTGATATCCCTTGGGGCGTTCGCAGCGTTTGCAACTACTATTATGCGACTTTGCCGATAATAACATAGGCATAAAAGAGTAGTAGAATAGCGGCCGACTATTATAAACAATAGTTAACTACTATGGAGGGCAGCTAACCGCCTAAAAAAGGCGGCCTCAGGGCATAAGTATAAATATCCCTTCGTCGCGCGCAGCCTTTAGACTTTCCCTCTTTTTCTGCTTCGAACACTATATATAAATAACTATAAGTCGATTTTTTCTGCGCGATCAAAATTCGTCACGCGCTTCATTAGTTAGTACATATACTTATCTTCTTATTATAGTACTAATAATATATTATCATAACATCATTAATAATAGCCCCTAAGCATAAGGAGACTGAGAAGGAGCTTTACGCCCGCATTACTAAGGCGCAGGCGACTAAAGCTGCTAATAAGGTAGAGAAGAAGCGCCTAGCCGCTCTCGCTAAGTAGTAAGCCGCGCTTGACGCGCAGCTTGCTATTAAGGCGGAGCAGCAGGCAGATGAGGAGAAGGAGGAAGAAGAAGAGGAGAGTAAGTCGCTACTTGCTCTACTTATCTTAACTACTACTAATAACATTATTACTAATTAAGAAGCCCGCTAGCCCCTAGAAGAAGCAGCAGCACACTAAGACCCCTTAGATACCTCTACAGAAGACTCCTGCTAGCGGGGCTACAAAAATAACTAGGTTAGCTAAGAAGCCCCACGCTACCTCCCCCATTCTAGAGGGAGCTAGGGACCTCATAAACCCTCCCTACTATAGCTATAGTTGCTCGCTACTTATAGATAAGAGCTCTAGTCGCTACTTCTATAGTGCCTATAAGCGCTACTGCTACTACTTATATAGCTGAGGCTATAAGCCCCTACCTACGGCTGCTATTAAGCCTTACTAGCTATACTATAAGGCGTTTAATAAGAACAACTAAGTTATAAGTATACTAGCAGGAGCGGGAGTATACCTAGGTATTTAAAATAAAGCTAATAATACTAATTAAGAACTCACCTTTTATTACTATACTCTTTATACTATTTTAGAGAAGGAGAAGGAGCTAGAGGAGCTAGAGAGCAAGTAAGAGGGAGTAGAGGAGGTAGAATAAGAATAAGAAGAAAAGGGGAAGAGTAAGGAGGTTATTATTATATACCTAGAGGGCGCTATTAGAGGGTTAGCTTTAGCTAGCCCTTTATAGCACTCTGAGGCTCCTATAATACCTGCTAGTAGTATTATGCAACCTAGGCCTATTATTAGAGAGTCGCCTTTTAATAGCTCTTTTTAGTAGGTCTCTATTATGCCGCCTGGCGGTACTATTACTAGCGCGCGTGCTCGTTTAGTAAGCCTTTTAGCTATCTTCAATATGCTTGCTAGCGCTACTAAGCCCTTAATTAACCGCCTTGTTGCAGCTATTCGTGCGGAGAAGAGCTCCCATAATGAAAGACGCGCCTATAGGCATTAATACCCTTTGCGTTTAGCGTTTAGGAGGTGGGTTAGCGGGCTAGCATGCCTATAAGAATTGCTTTGCGGAGGGGGCTATAGCCCTACAGATAATATCTACTAGCCTCCAGGCTAAATAAAGCTTATCTCTGCCCTTTATACCTTCTTTTCTATCTAAGTAATAATATACTAAGCATCTATAAGGTTTAGTAGCGCTTAGAAGCGTTTGAATTTTGCTCAGGAGAGGTTCTTAGTAAGTCTATCTACTAGCATCTAGTCTATAAGTATATATAGCACCTTAAAGGTGCCCTTTATATATTTCTAGGGAAGCTATATATTTTAAATATTAATATATTATAAATAGATTAACATTCTCTCTCCCTCTCTAACTACTAGTCGGATAGTTTGCTAATTATTACAAAAAAGACCTTCTAAATATCCCCAAGTTCTAGAGCGATATTACAGAATAGCCTCTAAAGTACTATAGTCTCTTTAGCTATATATTTAAGACTTAGGAGCTCTACTTCTATTATAGATATCGTTATAGTTACTTAGCGGGCCGCTTTCTATTAAATTACGCCTCTAAAGAGCATTATTATAAAGCCCTAGGAGGATCTATAAGTCTTATTATTATTAGCAAAAGAGGTATTACTAGTAATAAGCAGCAGAGTCTCCTTCCTATTACCCCCAGAGCTACTATAATAAATCGCGAGGTAGTAGGTAGTATAGAGATATTAGATATACTACCTCGCTATAGCGAAGTACTGCGCGCTTAGATTCGTGAGGAAGCGGGAAAGTTAGGCTATAGCAAAGGCTATATCTAGCTATACTATTATCACAGTATATAGGATACTTCTAATAAGTAACTAGTACTCCTTAACTTATATAAATATAGCCTCGCCTTTATTTTTAGTAAGTTTAGTAAAAAGTAGCGGAGTAGCGGGGTAAATATTACCGCAGAGTTTAAAGCGCTTAGTAATAGTGTAGATATACTAATTATAGACTAGATAAATCCTTTTAGCTGCTTAGTTATACATAACGCGTAGCCTAAGATACTATTTAATAGGGCCTAGTTCCCAAATTTCATATAACTTCTTAATAGCCTTAATAAGCTCTTAAGCTTATTTCTTATAGTTATAGTTAAAAAGGATAAGGAAGTCACCAATATAGAATAGGATAAGGACTCTATAATACTTATCTTAAAACAAGCAGGGCTCTTCGTTATATAGGGAGAGCCCAAGCTTATACAGGGTTAAAGAAAACTCCTTATACTATAGGAGAGGTATATCCTTAAGGCTATATAGGGCCTTATTCAGCTTAACAAGCTTCCCTCATTATTTAAAGCTATCCGGGAGGTAGCAAGTAACTAGCTCTCCCTTTAGGTTAATATGCGCGTTTAAGAAGGCGTTTATAACATTATATTACAGGATTTTATAGTTAAACTAGGCTATGATTACTATTACTATGCGCAGGCTTCACGCTGCGAGCGTAGCAGTATAGGTAGAACTAAGAGAGGAGGTGTCTTATATATCTCCTCTCATATAGATACGCGCTTTATAGGAGTTAAGGCGATTGCTATAGAATTTATAGGAGTATACTTACTTTAAAGGTAGAGGGGTTAAATATACCTCAGTCTAGTTAATAATACGCTAGGTACCTATTATAGTAAGTTTAGTAATCTCCTTCTTTATAGCAGCTTAAATTATACCTCATAGCAGCTCCTTAAGCTTACTAACCTCAAAGTAGTTATTTAGGGGCTTTATTAGGTCCTCTATAAAGTATATAGTCTTCTACTTAGCGCTAGGGCGCATCTCTAAGTTATTCTAGAGGCGTATAGAAACTGTGGAGTAGAGAGTCTTATAGCTAAAAGTGCTTTTAGTAATAGCTTCCTATTAATTAGGCAGAAAGATTATAAAAAAGACTTATTAGTAGTTATTATCTAGTAAGCTTAAGCTATGTTCTAGATATATAGTTATAAGGGCTCTTAGACGTCTCTCTTAAGTGCTCTATTAGGTAGGGGGCCTATAGTCTTATTATTAGTATAGATAATAGGTAAGTATTATTTCAGCTATTAAGGGGGAAGCTCTTTTAATATTTATTAAGCTATGCTCACTAGGCGCTTAGGTAGCTAGTTCCCAAGCGTTTGAAATAGGTAGCTAGGCTGCTTTAAGCATACCTATAGCTATAGGGGGGGGAGATATAATTATCCCAATACCTAATCCTATTCCCAGTATGCTATTAGGTTTAGGAGATTATTTAGGTATTAATAACCCTCTCTATATATTAGCTAGTAGGCCTTATAGCTTTGCGGTAGTAGTATAAGGCGCTTCTAGAAGGGAAGCAGCTAGCATAGAGGGCCTAAATAGCTCTCTAGGGGTATTATTTATTATAAGGTTACTAGTCGCTTCATTAAGCACCCCCAAGGTCTTAAGGACTGCATTAGATAACTTAATAGGTATTTCAACCTCTTTAATAATTTCCTAAGCACTCTAGACGTCTAGGGCATCTGCTTCGTCATCTAGAGAGTAGAATTTCATCTCATCAAAGCGTATATTGCGCGTGATAATAACCTAATTAAGCGCAGGAACCTAGATCCTATAGAGGTTATATATTTCAGGCATATATCCTATAAGGTATCCAAGATAGGCTCTAGAGTTAACCTTATAATAGCATCTCCTAATGCCTCTCTCTTATGCTTCCTCTAGTAGGTAAGCTCTATAGCTATAGGCATAGAGCCCTCCCTAATGTGGGCGAAGGTCCTAGTGCGTTGAAAGCGTGAGGTCTAGCTGCTATTATTAGAAGTGTTATTAAAACTACTTAAGTTCCTTTTGAATGGGGCTTTAGTAGTTATTTGTAGCGCGTGGGCTGATATTATATATAAAAATAGATGCTCTCTGGGCCTCTGATATGAGGTAGATTAGTAGGTAAGCTCCTTTTAATATAGCTAGGGCTTTTAGAATAACCTCGCCGCCTGCGCGCTTACCTCCTCCTATAGGCTCCTTTATATTTACTAGTAGGAGTTCTATATTAATGCCTTATTCTACTGTCTATTATTTATAGCGCGTGAAGCCCGGGATAGCAATCACAGCGCACTTAATATTGTGACGAATTTTGTAGATATTTAGGCCTCTTTATCTTTATACCTAATGTTTGAATGTGAAGAGCGCTCTAAATACCTTATTATACTCTTTAGAGACTAAAGGGATCCTAAAGAGCCTTCTGCTATACTCGTTCTTAATTAGGAGCATCTAGGCGTATAGTCCGCTAAGCTTCTAGTAGTTAAAAAGATCCTATGCTATCCTATAGTAGGGCTGGGGGGCTTTGCCTTCTAATAGACTGCGCGAGATAACCTAAGTAGCGTATACTTAAGCGCAGTATTTATATTAGATATATGAGAGGGCCTTGATTTACACCCCCCTAATATTATAGACTAGGCGCTTGAGAGCAGCCTAACCTAGGTATCTAGAGCGAAGATACTAAATATAAGCGTTATTAGTTCTTT
>JAXCEF010000695.1:0-20551 GCA_037178605.1 Colletotrichum euphorbiae | reverse complement strand
GTAAATATAGTGGAAAGAAAAGAATAGATAGAGCTAGAGGGATTAATGGTACAGCTTTATATCTATAAAAAGGCTAAGTGCTTAATATAAGTAAGTTAATGAGGCTTAAATAGAAAGAATATTTAACTTCTCCTCTCTAATTTCTATCTAATAGAAGTAAAGTAAATATAACATAAAAAGCTTAATAGTAAATTAGTATAGACTCTAAGTAGTAAGAATAAAGAAAAAGCTAGTGCTTACTAGCTACTATTATGGTAGTACATAGTTATAAATCTAAATAAATAACCTGCTCTTTTTCCTTAATATCTTATCTCCTCCTATATCTACTACCTCTTATCTTCTTTAATCTTAGCTAAAAATCCTTTTAACCCCCTACTTAAGTTTATAAGTTCCCTCCTCTATTATATCTAACTATAACTTCTTTATCTCAAATATTAGAAATACTAATTAGCCTCGCCCTTATTATCTCCTAGTAAAACCCACGCTCTAGGTTTTTAGCTCTAGTATCTCTATGCCTTAGATAAAGCGAAATAATATACCCCTTTTTATTTAATATGCTAATAATTAGCTTTAGGTAACTCCTTCTTTTTTCTTTCTCTTACTTATTAATTCATAGTTTTAGCCTTTTAGGTAATTGTAAGCCTTACTTAGCTTTAGCTTAATCTTTCTAGCAATAAGTACTTTAAGGTATCTTTTATATTGTAAGTCTTCTCTAATAAGTCTACGAATACTATGAGATTAGCTTTCTAGAAGGCTTATCTTAGTAAGTTGGACTTTGAGTAAACATTCAAGGCTACTGAAGGTACTAGAAGCTTTTATTATTAAGCTTTTATTTATATATCTGCTATTCGTATCTCTAGTTCCTAGTAAGTGAAAGTTCTTTAATGAGAAGTAGCTACCTATAGCTTACTTATTTAATCTTTGAGTAGTTATAATAGTATGCTTTATATCTATTATAAGGAGTAAGCTTATACTATTAGAAATCCTGAAACTAGTATTTAAATCTATAAATTATACTTTAAGTATGTATCTATATATAGTACTCCCCATACTTTTAATTCTTCTATAAGAGTTAAGAAAGTTATATATTTAATAATCTAAGTATTTATATGAGGTATAAGTATAGAATTATTTATAATAACAAGAGAAGAAAGAGTAGTGATTTTATTAGCGTAACGGCAATCCTATAGTCTTAAATCCTAGCTAATACCACTATTACTACTATAGCTAAGTTTAATCTCTCAGCTCTTTAAGATAGTCTTTACCTTAAGTAGATTTAAGAGTATTATCCTGGGGCTAGGTTTACTTACTCTTACTATCTCTTTGCGCCTAAGCCGCCATTAGATCTTAATCTTTAGGAAAATGCCTAGTACTTATGGCTTTATATTATAATATACGGAAGGAATGTTACATAGATAGGTGGGGTTATTTAAGGAAGAGGTATTTTCTAGGTAATATCGCAATACAGATATAATATAATATAAAGATAGGTCTATATATAAAACTCTTAATTATATAAACGTACTATAATCTCTTTTAATAATCTTCTTCTTTTTCTTATTTTTATAAAACCTTCTGCTATTATAGCTTAGTTCTATTATAAGTAGGTTAGCATAGGAAATATCTTCTTATGAAATAAGAAGTAGACCAAAGTAATTAAATAGATACAAGGATATTCAAAAGGAAAAATAGGTAGTTAAACTATATAAATCCTAAAGGATAACGTGATGTTCAAATAGACGGAAGAATGTAGATATGAATATGTGTATATTTTGTCTGTGAATACTCGTATCTAAAAGGCTAAAAGGCTGGGGGAAAAAGTAGGCATATATATCAAGCCTTTCCCACAGGACTTCGCATTCGCAATATGCTTCGCATTCGCTCTCGGCGCTTAAGATACGCTTAGTTACGCTAGCGCATACTAGGGCGCGCTAGGGCATATACGCTTAAGTAGTCTAAGCATAGGCTTTTGCGCTTAAGTAGCCTAAGTGTGCATAATATATCTATGCGCAAATTTACGCTATGGTCTTATATATCTAAGCGTAGGTTTATACTAATGTATAGCTGCATATTGTTACGACCCGTTATGCAAGGATAATAACTAACTAACCTACCTAGGCGTTAGATAACTAGGGCAGGATATTTATACTGCAGGATCACGGGGATACTAGGGATGCCCATAGTGTGGAAGAACTATAGTGTTAGTTATATAACGATAAGATAAGGAGTAATTAGTAGAGTGTAGAGGGAAGCGCTTAGTGATTAGTTAGTCTTGCTAACTAATTGCGATTACTAATGTATAGAGGTAATTACTTAGTAGTATGACTAGGAGGGACTATTTGGGACTTATATATAGTATAGACTTAGGACTCCTAAGAATAGACTTCTATAGCTCTTTAGTAATTAATTTTGTGATTACTCTAATAGGTACTCTCAGCTTTATTTTATATTGCAACCCCCTTATGAGGACTATAACTAATTACTATACTTCTTAAACCCTAAGATTTATTTAGTAATATAGTATAGTAAGATTATACTATTAACTTAGTATTATCTCTTAGCTTCTATTAGTAGAACTCTACTATTAGATAGCTTAATTATAATACCTAATTACTCCTATTTAGTAAGTTAACTTCTAATACTACTAAATAGTATAAGATAGGAATTATATTAACTCCTAATAATAACGCGCAGCAAGCTAATAGTACTAGGAACATACAACCTACAGCCCTAAGACCCGCAAATAAGTAATAGGCCTAAGTAGCTCCTATAAATACCTAGGAAATAATAAGCCTTTAATAAATATATAATATAATCCTCTAGCTCTAATAGGAAAACGCGCAGCTAGCTACCTAGCTTAGACCTAAGGCTAAGTTACTAGAACCTGCTCTATACTTAGGAGAGCTAGGAACTCTTTAAGGATTTCTCACCCGCACCTAAGCCTACCTTTATTACTATGCTACCTCATTTCAAGATAAAACTATAAAAGTTTACTAAGCTGCCTCCTTCCTCAGGGGGGGATACCCTCACCTAGTTTAAACTATTAATAAGAGACTAACTAGGTAGACTATATAACTAATAAAATAAAGAAACTCAGAAAGTATTCAGGAAGTATAGCAAGTTTGAGAAGAAACTTTAGGAAGCCTTTAGAAGCCTAGATAAAGAATACATTACTAAATACAAACTCACTAATCTCACGCAAAAGGGATTAGCTAATAAGTATACCGTAAAGTTCCAATAGATCTCATCTAAGCTAGATTGGGGAGAAGAAGCCCTAATAGCTAAGTTCTATTAAGTCCTAAAGGAAGAAGTTAAGAATAAGCTCGCACAACTTAATTATCCTAAAGAGCTCTACTAATATATAGATACTATAGTTAAAATCAATAACCGCCTCTATAAACAACGCCTCAAACGCAAAGAATAATCCACTTAGAACAAAAAAGTAGGACGCAATAACAACAGAAGAAAGAGCAACTAGTACTAACCCAGTAATAACTACTACGCTAAACGGACTTCTAACCACAGGCATAACCCGAGAGCACCCCAGTATACTACTACCTATAGATACTATAGTAAACCTATAGACCTTAGCGCAGCCTATAAAGATAATAAGTGAAATAACAACTAGAAGAAAGATAAATAATACTATAACTATAATAAGATGAGATATCTAGCCTATAAGTATAGATCCCCTAGATAAAAGTATTTTTAACTACTACCTAAGAAATAATAAATAAGTCTTACTATTAAACTATACCTCATAAATAACTTTATTAGACTACCTACTATAATAGTAAGTATAGAACCTACTTAGACTACAAGGAATATATAGGGTAGTACCTAAAAAACCCTTATAGATCAGGATATAATACTACTACTGTCCCCCTAGCATCTATATGCACCCTAGTAGTAGGATACTAAACCTACTTAAAGGCTAAAAGAAAAGCTAACGAATAGCTTAATAAAATACTATACACGTCCTCAGGTGTGGATATCGAAATTAATAATAAAGTCCGCATTACTAGGCTATAACAAGGACTTCAAGTATATAAGCTATAAGTAAGAATATAACCTAAAGAAGTTATGTAGCAATAATAGATTAGGTTACTATAAGCCTATATTAAAATGTAATAAGATACTAGGAATACCTCTAAGCAAATTTAATAAATTAATAATAAAACTAAGGATTAAGTAGCAAAAGAACCTGTATAGAACTATAAGATATAGCTCTCTCGAGAATAACGAGACAAGCTCTATTACGCTAGAAGAGCCGAACGGAATAGACCTTCCGCTATAATAACTAATAAATAGTAACTAGACCTAGAGATAGAAAGATAGATCGAACAAACCTCATTTAAAATTAATAATACCTCATCTAAAGAAACCGGATTAGAGCTAGTCAACTACTTAAGGTACCTCTACAAAAAGGAAATTAACTCTCACTAGGATAACTAGGAGATTGCCTTTTATAGTATATCTAGACGCAAAAGAAGAAAGCTCTAATTTATAATATAGGTTAAAGGAGATTATATCTATCTTAACCCTATATATAACTAATACTATTATGTATTTTAGGCCTAGTGCCTTATAGACTACTTTAATAAATACTAGTTAATAAATATAAGTATGACTTCTACTCCTAAAGATATAATGATGGACCTATCACGCAATACTACCCGGAGAACTAACTTCCCATGTGGGACTTAGTCTAAATATTTAATAATAATATAGCACTATTTAAACTATATTATTACTACCCTATAAGTTTATCTTAATAACCTTTATATAGAATAGAACAAATATAAATAATAAATTCCAAATACACTTAGAGGAAAAAGCTAAAATATAGCGAAGATAAGTCTAAAGTTAATAGTTAAAAACCTAGACTTACCTATTAATAAGAAATAATAATAGGCAAAAACAACAAGGTTCCTATACAGCGTAACAGCACTAAAAACTCAATAATATAAGCAAATACAAATCTAGATATAACTTAATAGAAGATAGACTACTGTAATAATTAATAGCAGAGCCTAAGGAAATTTTATTTCACCTAGAATAGTAAATAAATAATAGATAACCTAAAATAAGAAAGTAGCTGAAGACTACTAGAACCTCAATACTGTTGAAGGAGAACAAGTCCGGTATAGCAGAGGACGTATTAATATAGAGACCGCGCAACTCTCTTCATAGATCTATAGCCAGAATAAGCGACTGAACTTCAATATTACAGAGATAGGAGACAAATACGATATTATTCTTAAAAGACTATAGTTATATAATAGTAACCTATAGATAGATTAGAGAATAAGCTAACTCTATCAGGACTAGGATTTAGTTACTAAGTAGTAGCTAAAAAAGGGCGCCTCAAATAAACCTTATAAAAGTACTAAAGCAAGGAGATTCCTCGCCTATTTATAAGTTAAGGATATAAACGCTAGAATATTCCTAGTAATAGATATTAATAATGAAGATTAATTACTATTTATCCTAATAGAATACTAGTAGTATAATAAGCTATTTACTAAAGAACTTAATACCGGATTACTAGAGCATAGTAGCTATAATTATGAAATCAAGCTAAAGCCTAGAAAATAACTAATATTTACAAAGACCTATAGACTTAATTAAGAGGAAATAGAAGCACTTAACGCTTACCTAGAAGAGAATCTTATGAAAGGATTTATTTAACTCTCAATATCCCCAGCAGGGTATCTAGTACTCTTTATACCTAAGGAAAACGAGAAGAAACAACTATATATTAACTATTAGAAACTTAATAATATTACTATTAAGAACTATTACCTATTACTACTTATCTCTAAGCTACGCAACCTCCTACATAGCGCGAACTAGTTTATAGCTCTTAACCTTAAGGGAGCTTATAACCTTATCTATATTAAGGAAGGCGAAGAATAGAAAATAGCCCTAAGAACGCAATACGGACACTTTAAGATGCTTATAATGCCCTTCAGACTCACAAACGCCCCCACAATATTCCAAACTATAATTAATAAAACACTCTGATAATACCTTGATAAGTTTGTCGTAGTATATCTTAATAATATTCTCATCTTCTCTAAAACGTTGGAAGAATATAAAAGGTATATATATAGAGTACTTTAAAGATTATAAGAAGCAAAACTCTTAGTTAAGCTAGCTAAAAGCAAATTTCACTAATAAGAAGTCAAATTCCTCAGATTCATAATTACCCTAGGAATTATTTAGATATCTAAAGATTAAATTAAGGTAGTCTATAACTAGCTTACACCCACTTATATTAAGAATATATAATTATTCCTGAGATTTATTAACTTCTACTAAAGATTCATTAGGAACTACGCTAAGATAAGTAGATAACTCTAGGACTCAACTCAAAAAGATAATATATTCTAATAGACTAGAGAATACTAAGATAACTTCAAAAAAATCAAGCGACATATAGAGGAAGATATTGTTCTATTAATACCCAACCCTAACAAACCATTCAAATTAGAAACCAACGCCTCAGACTTCGCTATAGGCACATAACTCAGACAACGAGATAATAAAAATTAACTACAACTAGTTGCCTTTATATCAAAAAAGTTCAGCAGACCAAACTTAACTACTAAGTATATAATAGGGAACTTATAGCAATTATTAATGTATTTAAAGAATAGAGACTATAACTATTAGGAATAAAACACCTAGTTAAGGTATATGTAGACCATAAGAATCTTTCTCACTTTATAACCTTAAAAGCACTTAATAAGTAATAAATCAGATAGTTAGAATTCTTATTTAAATTCAATTTCGAGATTAATTATAAAAAAGGAAATAGGAATAGTAGAGCTAACGCTCTCAGCTGCTAACTAGACCATAACGTCCCAATACTAGAAGAAACTTAAGTTATCTTAAAACAAAATGAGGATAGAAACCTTATACTAGTAATGAGACTCTTAATAATAGCTAAGAAGGTTAATACTAGCTTAACTAGATGAATAACCCCTGAACCTATTAGGGAGATATACTTAGCGCTAGCATATATACACTAAGGCGTCACTAAGAAATAGAAATATATCTAATAACACTATAATAAGACTACTACATAATAGGAAGTAGTAAATACTATTAAAGACTACAAAACTTGCGCTAAGGGTAAACCTAGCTAATATTAACTCTATAGGAAATTTTAATTACTACTAGTACTAGAAGCAGTATAGCAATCTATATCTCTAGACTTTATTATTAAATTACTAAAGTTAAAAGAACTAATAACTAATACGAAGTATAACAGCATTTTAGTTATTATAGACCGACTTATAAAATATGCCTACTTTATTCTATATATAGAATTAAGTACTACAGAAGACCTTAGTATATATTTCTGAAAACTATTGTTAGCTAATATGGCATACTAATAGAAATTATGTTAGATGGAGATAAACTGTTTACTTTGAAGTTCTGGAGATCCCTGATCTCGCAGCTTGGATCTAATTATAAACTCTTAACCGCTTTTTACTTACAAACTACCGGACAGACTAAATAAATCAACTAAATCCTTCAGATCTACTTATGCTATTATATTAATCATAAATAAGATAATCAGGTATTACCACTACTAATAGCCTAATTCGCCTATAAAAGCGTAGTAGGGGAAAGTGTAAAAGAATTATTATTCTATTTTAACTATAGATTTAACCCCACTACATATAGAGAACTATGATAGAGCCTAGTAGCACTTAAAGCTGTAGTAGATATTAAGGAAATTCAAGAAATTTAATAGGAACTTCTTAAGGACCTCGAATTTGTGCGCGAACGCATGCGCAAATACGCCGATAAGAGAGGAGTTAAGGGACTAATTCTAAAGGAGGGAGATAGCGTTTACCTCGCTTAATAAAATATTAAAACTAAACGACTAAGTAACAAATTGGACTATAAAAAACTTAGACTATTTCGAATTCATAAAAAACTATTAAATATTAGCTATAAACTCTCACTACTAAATACTATAAAGTGCCATTTAATCTTTTATATTTCACTTCTCAAACTAGCACCACAAGGATTACAAATAAATAACCTTATTATTATGGAATTAAATAAACTAGAATATAAAATTCAATGAATTATTAACTATATTAAAGATAAGAATGAAACCTAATACCTTATTAAATAGAAAGGATATAGATATAAGGATAATATATAAGACCTAACTATAAATCTCAAGCACGCGTAAGATTTACTCCGCATATATTGGGAATAATAAATAACGAATGAACTATAAATAGTACCTATACCTAAGGGAACACGCAAAAATAAGGCTTAATTTATTTAAACTGCTTTTTTGTTTTATAGAATTCAGCTTATTATGTTCATATAAGCCTAAACAAAAGATATTCTGAAGTAGAATTTCTATCTTTAATGTTGGTAGCCCAATTTAAGTCTATAAAACTAATAATAGAATATTCATTCGTATATTTATAGTTATAGTATAAACTAAGGTTTGGGAACTTATTTAAGTATGCCTATATACGGTTTAGCGCAATTATATAATCCGTCAAAGGATTACTTATATATCTTGCATACCTATTAACTTCATAGGTTATATTAGGTTTGGTTTTTATAGAAAGATATAATAGAGCTCCAATCTATTATTAATAGGCTCTTATATTTTCTTTTAAAGCTTAATCCTTATTTGATACTAAATATGCAGTAATTATATAAGGAGTCAAAACAGAATATAGGTCTGTTTCATTATACTTCTTAAGTATTTTATAAGTATATTGTGTTTGATATATATACAAGGCTTCATTGTTCCTGTCTATACTAATCTCGTTTCTAAGAAAAGCAGTAGGAATCCCTAATGTTTTAATTTTAATATACTTAGAAGTATTATCATTGATATAATATATAGTTTCTTTACCTATAGCCGCAGCTAAAATATCATCCATACAACAAGCTGTTATAGCTTTATAACTTCCAGTATTTAAAATACAGAGAGCTTTATTATAAGGTGAAACCTTGAAGCTAATATTTATTGATGCTTCTTTTAAGTATTTATACTATAATCAAGGGCTTTGTTTTAAACTATATAAGGCTTTCTTCAGCTTATAAACTGGACTTATTTGCTTGTTCTGCTCAGAATAAACCAAGGTTTTTATTTTGCTATTATAGATAAATCTAATAGGTATTTTAACATAGATTTCCTTATCTGTATCTGCGTATATAAACGCAAGAGTAACGTCGTATTATTATATAACCCAGCCTTAATTTATAGCTATATTTAATAATAGTCTATAGATTCCAGGTCTACAAGTAATAATAAAGGTCTCTAGGTGATTAATATATATATATTATTTAAAACCTTGTACTACTGGAACGACGCAGAGGATATATATAAGCAGGCAGCTAAGAATAACTACTAGAACTAATACAAAATAACTCCTAAACAGAGTTATGCGCACTTAGTACTACGCTAGCAAGAGCGACTTACTACTAAATAGTGCTTAGAGTGAGGGAAACATATACAGAGCTAAGGGACTTCTAATTAGAGCCCCCTAGGTAATGAGACATCCCTAAGATATCGCAGAATTAGATAATATACCTTATTAAAGTAATACAATACCCTTAGAATAGAATAGAATAATAAGATATAATTATAGTGCGTATATATGAAGGAAGATATCTGGGAAAAAGAAGGTCGAAAAGATAGATCCACTATGGAAAAAGAAGGTGAAAAAGCTGGATCCTCTGTAGAAAAAGAAGGTGAAAAAGTTGGATAATAATGCTAGAAGTTAGATAATTCCTTAGAAGAAAGATCTCTCTAATTAGACCCCTATTTATAGGAGAATTATAGTGCTAACTAAAGAAAACAAGATAGCTAATCTATTTGCTGCCCGGCTCTAATCGTCCCTATTCCTATTCTGAATAGACTCTAAGAATAGTAATCTATACTTCTGGGCAGTATAATAAAAGACAAAGAAAAAAAATAGAAAGTAGCCTAATCGTCCCTATTGCTATTCTAAACAGACTTAAGGATTGCAATATGCTCTATATTCTAAAGCGCTGCCTAGGTCTAATATCGTCCCTATTGCTATCCTAAACAGACTTAAAGGATAGTAATTGCGATCGGCTGGACCCGAGCCTGTGCGACAAGAGGTAGCGTAATACTGTTTATTTGAAGCTGAAAGGGGAGAAGGAAGGGTTTTCCGCTTTACCGCGGTTACGCTGGGCTTATAGGTGGCCACTAGGTGGGCCCCAAGAGCGGTGAGTCTGGGCAGAAGCCTAGATAGTTCTAATTAGGCGTAGCCTATAATATTATCCCCTCCTCCAGCTATGGGCCCTCCAGGCATAAGCTAGGTCGCTATTATTAGCTATAACTAGCTTATATCTTCCTTTAAACCTGCTTGCCGCCTCAGTTTCTATAATAGCCTCTGCTAGCTCCTAGGTAGGCTCTATATACCTCTCCCACTTAACCAATGCCTCATGCCGCTACCCTCTCCCTACTACCTTCTATTATGCGATATAGATCTCCTCTACGCGCCATTTGAATTTGCCGTTATCTATAATAATTAGTAGTAGCTATAAATCTACTAAATTTACTCTTAACTAAGTAGGTAGGGGGTTCTCTAGTGCCCTCTAGAGGAGGTTAATATAGAACCTCAGGTAGATATTCCTAGGGATATCTAGTTCTACTATATAGAAGCTTAGTATACTTATAACTATATACTTATAATATAGCTATAAGAGTTTCTTATTAGGCCTGGGGCTCCTATAGTTTGCTATTAATAACTAGACCTTATTGCCTACTTAGTATCTCTCTATAGGGGACCTTTACCTATTGCGTTTTCCTCACTCTATTACTAGGCTGCTACTATATTAGCTTAGATAAACCTTATTATATCCCTAAGCTTACTTACTAGGATTGTAGCTGCTATTTGCTCTATAGTAGGAATATTAGGTTCCTCTTCTATAACTAGTATGGGGTTAGTATAGTATCTATACTTTAGGAAGAATTTGGAGTCTAGTTATACTACTAACCCTATTCCTAAGCGCTAGTTAGGTAGCGGGGAGTAACCTTCCCTTATTATGCTAGGCCTATATTATATATAGCTATAAGATAGCCTGGATTTCTTAGTTCTATCTCTCTATCCTACTATTAGTCTGTAGGTAATATACTATATTTAGTAGCTAGGTTATTTCTATAAGGCGGCAGAACTTAGCCTAGAAGCAGCTTACCTTGTTAGTCCCCTAGTTACTAATAATACTATATAGGAACCTATAGAAGCAGAAGTAGCAGGTTAGGAAGCATGAAGCGCAGGCCTCTACCTCTATAGTCTCTATCTCTTTAAGTACTATAGACTTACTAAGCTAGTTTGCTATTACTTATAAGTAGTAGCTATTAGTATCCTTTATAGGTAGCAGGTCTATAATAAAGTCTATAGAGAGGTTAAAGTATAGCTAGTTAGGTACTGGTAGGGGCTTAAGGAACTCTTTCTTTACTTGCCTCTAGATATATATTCCTCTATATATATTACAGTTCTATATAAACATTCGCACAGTTTCGGACTAATCTAGCTAGTAGACCTATTAGCTTACTATCTTAAGAGTATTATTGCGACCTAGGTAGGCAGTTATGCTTAAGTTACAGCTCTACTAAATAATCTTAGTGCAGAGTACTACTAAGGGGTTATTATTATCCCCCCAACTAAGCACCTATAGCCTCCCCTGGAAAGTTAGCCTCCTAAGGTTATTAATACTATATTTACTAAGCTAAACCTTTGCTCTAATATCTAGCGGGAAGCTACATAGCTATTAGGTAACTGCGGTATAAGCCGCTCTATAGATAGTATTATTCTTTATGATCTCCTGCTATAGTACCTATAGCTCTAGGTCCCTAGTAAAGACTACTATATCTAGAATATCTAGGATATCTAGGTAGCTAGCTAGCGCCTAGTTCCTCCTCACTAGGGGGCTAGCTATAGGGTCTCCTAGGGGTTATATATACTTAGGTATTAGCTATAGGACCCTTTCCTACTTCCACTTATTATTCCACCCCTGGGGCATATCCTGCTCCTATTAAGAGAGGGCATTAGGGGCCACCGCCTCCCTACTAGGGCAGTACTTAATATAGAAGTTATACTAGAATAACCCCTCTACCTACCTACTCTAATATTCTATATGGCGTTGCTTTTTTATAAAGTATTCCAGCCCCTAGTAGTCTATTGGTACCTTAAAATAGGGATACTATATAGCTCTACTCTCTACATATAGAGATAAGATAGAACTACTAGTAGCTCCTTATTATACATAGAGTAGTTATACTCTACTAGTAATAGCTTTCTTAAGTAAAATACTATTAGGCGCCCAGTGCCCTCTAGGTTAGCTTAGGAGAGTACTCCTGTAAGAGTAAACCTAGAGCAGTTAGTCTCTACTACTATCTCATCCTCTAGGTTAAATTAGTAGAGGACTAATTAGGTGCTAAACAGCTGCTTAAGCTCCTTAAATGCCTTATCTTAGTTCTTCCTCTAGTAGAATACTGTTACGACCCGTTATACAAGGATAACAACCAACCAACCCACCTAGGCGTCAGACGACTAGGACAGGACATTTGTACTGCAGGATCACGGGAACACCAGGGATGCCCACAGCACGGAAGAACTATAGTACAAGTCACGTGATAATAAGATAAAGAATAATCAGTAGAGCGCAGAAGGAAGCGCTCAGTGATCAGTTAGTCTTACCAACTAATCGCAATCACTGATGCATAGAGGTAATCACCCAACAGCAGGACCAGGGACTATTTGGGACTTATATATAGTATAGACTTGGGACTCCTAGGAACAGACTTCTATAGCTCTTCAGCAATTAACTTCATAATTACCCCAACGGTACTCTCAGCTTTATCTTATACTGCGACCCCCTTATGAGGACTACGACTAATCACTGTACTCCTGGAACCCCAAGATTCACTCAGCAACACAGCATAACAAGACCACACTATCAACCTAGCGTCATCCCTCAGCTTCTGTTAGCAGAACCCTACTGTCAGATAGCTGACCGTAACAGCGACCTAATATAGTATTAGCACTATGGAAAAACTAGGGAGTATGATTGATGGATCCCCAACCTGGGACTAATAACCTACTTATATTAGGCCTTGAGGATAAGACCTTTAAGAGGGAGACCTAATATTATAACCCGTTATATAAGGATAATAACTAACTAACCTACCTAGGCGTTAGATGACTAGAATAGGATATTTATACTATAGGATCACGGGAATACTAGGGATGCCTATAGCATAGAAGAACTATAATATAAGTCACGTAATAATAAGATAAAGAATAATCAGTGGAGCGCAGAAGGAAGCGCTTAGTAATTAGTTAGTCTTACTAACTAATCGCGATTACTGATGCATAGAGGTGATTACCTAACAGCAGGACTAGGGACTATTTGGGACTTATATATAGTATGGACTTGGGACTCCCAGGAACAGACTTCTATAGCTCTTCAGCAATTAACTTCGTAATTACCCCAATAGGTACTCTTAGCTTTATCTTATACTGCAACCCCCTTATGAGGACTATAACTAATCACCATACTCCTAGAACCCTAAGATTCATTCAGCAACACAGCATAGCAAGACCACACTGTCAACCTAGCGTTATCCCTCAGCTTCTGTTAGCAGAACCCTACTGTCGGATAGCTGACCGTAACATTGGGCTACTACGTTAGCTACTTATATCTCTTCTAGTAACTAGAAAGAGCTCTCTACTTTAATATTCTCATAATAAGTAATAAAACTCTAGTAGGACTATCCCAGTCTTTAATAGGCTACCTCAAGTTATATCTATATACTAAGCGTCTAGGCCCCTTTATCTAGCACCTAGTTAGCTAACTACTTTTATATTTCAGCCTAATTAATATTTTTAGCTTTATTTTTATAATTAATAATAAGGGTTAATAACTATTAACCTACTATAATCCCCTCTAGGCACCTAGTTATATATAGAACCTTCTCTATATCTCCTATAATATTAATTATAAAGAATCATCCTTTAATATTAAATATAAATATATTATAATTAGTCTAGGTACCCCCCTTATACTTCAAAGGTAGGAGGTATCTTCTAAAAAGATCGGCGTGATACTTCTTAGTTGGAGGGGTGCTGAACTCCTCTAGGTAGGTAGGAGTGGGGTTATCTAATAGAGTTAATATTCAGCCTATATTTAACCTATATAGGCACTTCTACTTATACTGCATCCTAAGCTTCTTCTCTACTTCTATAATCCATGCGTCTAACTTAGTCTCACTAATATTATCCTCTAGTGGGTTACTAAAGTCCTCGTCTTTATTACTATTATTCCCGTTATTGGGGTCTTGGGGTGTCTAATCTTAGGTTTAACTATTACTATTTGCATTGTTATTAGGGTCCTGAGGCCTGCCTCTAGGTGATCTGCGGGGTGCTATTTTTTGTCGTTTTCCGTGCTTCCTTCTTTTAGTGTTGCTGCTCTAACGGTCCGCGCCCCTATTGTATAGGAAGAGAGATGAACGTGTCAGAGGCTATGGCGCAGAGTGAAGGAGTTAGTCCAAGATAGGGGTATTGCAAGTTCGACATTCATCTCTGGCCCCTCTTCCTAACTTGCGGGGGCCCTCGACTTATCTAGAGGTCACCCAGTGCCTCCCTAGCTACACAAGCTTCCCTTGAAACTCCCTTGAAACTACCTCCTACCTCCAAACCATCCGGAACGCAGACCGCTCGTGACATCAAGGTTCGGAATGTAGAAGAGCATAACATTTGTGCTTCAATGGTTTCACTAAGCCGACTCAGCGCGCGAAAGACTGATGTAGTATCCAGGGCCTCAGAACCATCATGTGCGTCTACACGTCGCCAATATTCCTTTCGGTTGCATGTGACTGTATGATTAGCGTTAGTTAGATCTTATGTGCTCATTTTCAACAACTGTCATTGGAATTTGAGGCTGGATGGCTTTCCGTGTGATCCTAAAGACCTCGCGGCCTCGAGCAACATCTACAGCGGGTCTGGCCGTGGCCGATCGAAAAATTGCCGGGGCCAGGCCGGATCCGCGGCCAAAATTGCGTTGAGGCGGACGGAGGTTCTGGCCAGATGCTGACTGGAATCCAGCTGGTTCAGAAGCTTCGGAAGCCGAAGTTTAATGCCGAAGACCCGAGCCAGGTTGTTACTAAAAAGGCGTCGTGACGTTGGTCATTTCGACACGCGATGGAATCAAACCGGAGATGGGCTGTGACCGATCAACCAAAGGCGAAGAAGATTCGAAAACATTGAAGGCGATTAAATCATGGTGGGGCTGCTTATGATACAAAGGATCCATGGATGAGGTCACCAACCTGTTGCGCAGACTTGTTGCCTGACAATCATGACTCGGATTCCGAGCTGTCATCACCTTTAAAGCTTTGCTCATAGGTCGGAACCGACTGCGCTCTGATCCTTTGCTTAACCTATTTGGCATGTCGCCAAGAAGATGAAGTCTCTGCTTCAGTATCGTCGGGCAGGGGTTGCCGCCCAGTCGCAAATCGACCGAGACATCCGAACTACCGCCTCATCGCGGCCTTCACACCTTCAAAGCAGAGGAGATGAAGTTGTGGACGAGGAAAAGGCGCAGCCAAACCGCCCAGATCAAATTCCAGGTCAGATCCTCGAGCCCACCGGCGAAACCAGTGCCGAATCCAGCAGCGAAAATGAACGGGCGATCGAACGCCACCGGTCGGCGGGGACGGTACGGATCCTGTGCTCGGAGGGGACCGCTCTCGGCCGGATGTTGACCGGCATCCACGTCCGAGACCGCACAGCTAATGAAGGACACGGAGGTCGGGTCTTTGTAGTAGGATGGGCCGGGCCGGATGACCCTCTGGACCCCCATAACTGGCCTCTCGCGAAACGCATCGGGGTGACGCTGCAGATATCCGTCATCGCCCTCTTCGTTGGAGCGGCTTCCGGTATTGATGCGACCGTGCTACCCCAGGCTGCCCAAGACTTTGGTGTCAGTGAAGTCGCCGAGTCGCTCGCGACAGGTACGTGAAGTTGATGTCCCGTCCGGCCCTTTGCTTACAGCTTTTCTAGGTCTCTACCTAGTCGGCATGGGTCTCGGTTCTCTCATTGCCGGTCCTTTCTCGGAAACGTTTGGGAGGAATGCTGTTTACACCGTTTCGATGGCCATCTTCATGCTGTGGATCATGGCGTCCGGCCTGGCTCCGAACTTTGACGCCCAAATCGTCTTCCGCCTCCTCGCCGGCTGCTCTGCTTCGACACCCCTTGTCTGCTCCGGCGGCTCGATTACCGACATGTACAACCGCGTGGAGAAGACATGGAGCTTCCCTCTTTACGCCATCACGTGTTTTGGCGGGCCGATGATCGGTGCCGTAATGGGTGCTTACATCGGACCATCTGAAGTTGTCAGCTGGCGTTGGACGGAGTGGACGACGCTCATCTCCTCGGGGCTTGTCTTGGTACTCGTTTTGCTATGTATGCCGGAGACGTATGGCCCACTGCTGCTGCAGTGGAAGGCTGCTCACTACCGGAGGATCACGGGCGATGACCGCTACAGGTCGGAGCACGAGATTGTCGACGCAACCTTGTTCAGCCGGCTCAAGACGAGCATGACGAGACCATTCGTCATACTCACCGAGCCGATTATTATCGTGATGACGCTGTACATCACCGTGGTTTACATCGTCCTTTTCACGTTCCTCGTTGGCTGGCCGGATATATTCGAACGGACCTACAGCCTCGATCAAGGCCTCGCCAACATCATCTTCATCGCCATGTTCGTCGGAACGCAGATCAACTTCGCCCTTGTCCCGCTTGTTTATCGTATGACGGTGAACAGGGTCAAGCGCGGTGGGGATGGGTACTTCGAACCAGAGACCAGACTGTGGTATGCCATGTTTGGGGCCGCGGTTGCGGTACCCGTCTCGCTATTTTGGCTTGGATGGACGAACTACTCCAGCATCAGTATTTGGTCAGCCATCTTCGCCGTCGTGTTATTTGGCTATGGAGTGACGGGCATTTTCATGTGCGTCTACATGTACATCATCGACTCGTACGAGATCTACTCTGCCTCGGCCCTTACGTTCGTGGCTTTGATCAGGTATATCGTTGCCGGTGGCATGACCGTCGTAGGTATACCGTTCTATGACAGGATGGGCACCCATTACACCCTCACCATCTTGGCATGCATCGCGGCTGCGCTTGCCCCGATTCCGTATGTACTGTATTACTACGGCCCCTGGATCCGGTCGAAGAGCAGATTCGCGGTCTCCATGAAGACATAAGATGGGTTTTAGGCGCATTACCTATACAAAGGAGGCTCCTTTGCTGAGCGCGCCGGGGTCTTTTCCGGGATTTTGAGGTGCGTGAGTTCGCTTGCTTTGGGAACAAAGAAAAACGTCAGGATGAAGCCGATCAACGTCATCCCGGCCTGCACGCCATAGACGATTCTCCAGCTAGCGAAGGCGACGATAACGCCTCCGGTCAGCGGAGCTTTGGGAAGTCAGTAATCAGTTCTTCCCGCCCGGTTATCTAACATACCTATTGCGTTGGCAGCAACACAGCTTCCCAAGAAGCAACCAACAGCGGTCCCCCGAGTTGTCTATCGGACTATAGTCAGCTCAAACGTCCCGAATCCAGAATCGACCTACTCATAGGGTTCAAGATATCCGCCAAGATTGTCTGGCCCGCGACCAGGAAAAAAGGACCGGTCGTTCCTCATTCCCGGCACAGGTTGTTTGGGCAGGTCGCCTTCACGGTGAATTGCCGAATTGAACCAAGAGCAACCCCGGGCCGGCCTCGCTTATGACCGGTCTGGAGCTCGCAAAGCATAGCCCACTTGTCGACACGTGAAACGAGTCACAGGATACGACCGAAGAAAATGGTGAAATTTCTCGATGCCGGGTACGCCTCCGAATGGCGGAGCCGACATGATCCTTTTTTTGGCATTTACGCGGCCAGGTCCCCCGACTCATTCTGCTAGCAGTTTGACGATGTTTCAACACCGAGAGACATTGATATTATGCTTCTTTTCTGTCTGATGGCACGCTCCTTAGGATGACGATCCAAACCAACGAGAAGCCGGGGCAGATGCCCACTACCGGGGCACCGCAACCGACCACTGATCCACTATCCGGCCCCGTCCCCGTCCCCGTCGCCGTCGCCGTCGCCGTCCCGGTGGCCTTAGCGCCTGCCCGGCCTGCTGCTATCGACGATGTGGTTATGGATATGCCTACTTGGCGAAAATGGGTCACGCTCTTTTGTGTGTGCTGGATGGCGTTACCCGTCACCTTTTCCGGGAGTTCAGTTCTGACAGCGACAACCGAGGTTGCGGCCGACTTTGGCGTTTCGACGCATAGCATTAGCACGGCTAACGCCGGCGTTTTCGTTGCGATGGCCCTGTCTGCGTTGATATGGTTGCCGGCCAGCAACATACTCGGCTGGAGGACGGCATATCTACTAGCAAACTCTCTTTTGATTTTGTGCTCGGTTGAATTTGCATTGTCCAAGAATTTGGCTTGCTTCACGGCAGTTTGGGTTATTATTGTGGGGTATAAGTCGAGTGGTGGGATCTTCGGCAAAATGCACAAATTACGCCGATAATGGCCTGAATGACTAATCGCGGCTCGGCATCAGCAAGGGTTTTCTGCCGACAGATCTCGGGGAATGTGACGAGTCTTCCTCAACCTGTCTCATCGTGTGTGCCTTACCAACGAGGATGCGCAGCGTGTCTCGTGCTAACGAATAGGTTTCAGTCATTCAGATAGTACATGGGCACAATAAGTCACTTTATCTAGAACCTTTCGCGCGTCGAGCACGGCACGAGCAAATATCCATCGCCTGTCTCAGCATCTGGCCATCTCCCCGAAAATCATCGGAGCTCACGAGGGCACATTCCCGATCCGGAAAGCTTATCGACCAAAATGACTTCGGACGGAGATTTGTCCAGTGTAGATGAAAGGGTGATGGCAGGATCTGCTCTGGCATCAACGACCTCAAATTCCAAGCCGCGAACGAAGCCTACAGCGTGAGTGGTCATTCCGCCGTCAGTTGGGCCAGTCCTTATTGTTATTAACAAGGGCTTTACTCGATAAGATGTCGCAGGTGTCATTCGCGTAAGGTGAGGTGTTCCGGTGGGCAGCCATGCGATAACTGCCGCCAAGCGAGCAAGGGTGCTGAATGCACATACCCTCGTCGAAACCGAATGGTGAAGGTCGGCCAACGGTTTGTTTGACTTTTATGTACATGGATCGATGCACATCTAATCACTGTCCAGGTATATCGATGATCTTGTCGCCGAAAATCAACGGCTCAAGAGTCAAAATGTCACTTCACAGACGCAGGCCCATGTCATTCTCCCAGACATCCCCGCAGCTCCCACCAAAGACGTTGTCGATGGTTCCATTACCGTTCAGGCCCCATCCCTAGATCAGCGCCCATGGTTCTTCGACATGAACATCCCACACACTCCTATCCTTATTGGTGAGGCGTCTGATGTCGCGTTTGCGACTCGATTTCGACAGGCTATCGCAACGGGGGATCACAGCCACATCCCGAGAATCAACTATGCGACCGACGAGAGATTACTTGCATTGTCGGACGTCGACTGCCCCTGGCCCAGCCCTGCTAGAGCTCGCTTTCTGGTTGGTGTTGCTCTGCGGTATGTGAGCCGATGTTACCACATCATTCGGAAGAGCGTCATTCTCGATGGTCTAGAACAGACTCTTCAAAATCCGTCAGAAAGCGATACACTTCTCAAGAGCAAGTTATGGGCGCTCTTCGCCATCGGCGCCATGTACTCCACACGGTCGGCAACTTCTGAGAAAGACTTTCCGGGTATGGGGTACTTTGCTCGTGCAACTCGTGTCCTACGCATTGTGAGCGAGAGACCGCGGATTGATGTAGTTGAACTTCGACTCTTACTTGTAAGTTGGACATGTTTTCCCGCAATGCTTGTATTCGTGCGTGCGTGCTCATAATATCAGTCCTTTTACTCGCTGGCGCTCAACAGAAGACACACTGCCTACACCTTCGCCGGTTCCGCAACAAGACTCGCTGTTGTCATGGGCTTGCATTTGAACGTCCCCGAGTCTCAGCTGAGGGACGTGGCCGCCAGAGAACACCGCAACCGCGTCTTCTGGACTGCGTATGTATTTGACCGGATGTGGGCATCAAAGTTGGGCCACCCGGTCTCTGTGCAAGATGTCGACATCGAGGTGGATCTCCCCTCCAACCCTTCAGTTGACGAGAGCATCGCGGACGATTTCGCCGATGCTTCTTATTTCATCGCGAGTGTTAAGCTTGCCGGCGTATTAGGGCGTATCGTGCCCTCGATTTATCGCAGACGAAACCAGCAGACTTCGCTGTCGCACAGGGTCCAAGAAGCTCTCAACGCTCTGCGCGGTTGGGTCGAGGAGCTTCCACCTCAGCTTCATATCGACCACAAGGTCGATTCGGATGGCATTCAGAAACCTATTTCCTTGCATCTCAACTTCAACCAAGTAAGTTTCCAGTTTCAGAACGCGGCAGCCCCCCTC
>JAXCEF010000694.1:0-20629 GCA_037178605.1 Colletotrichum euphorbiae | reverse complement strand
TTAAGCTAGCTAAAAGTAAATTCCACTAATAAGAAGTTAAATTCCTCAGATTTACTATTACCCTAGGAATTATTTAGATATCTAAAGATAAAATCAAAATAGTCTATAACTAGCTTATACCTACTTATATTAAGGATATATAATTATTCCTCAGATTTATTAAATTCTACTAAAGACTCATTAGAAGCTATACTAAGACAAGCTAATAACTCTAGGACTTAACCTAGAAGAATAATATATTCTAAAAAACTAAAGAATACTAAAATAACTTTAAGAAAATCAAATAATATATAGAAGAAAATATTATTCTATCTATCCCCAACCCTAATAAACTATTTAAACTAGAAACCGACGCCTCAGATTTCGCTATAGGCGCACAACTCAGACAACAAAATTAAAAGAATCAACTATAACTAGTTATCTTTATATCAAAAAAGTTCAGCAGACCTAAACTCAATTACTAAATACATAATAAGGAACTTATAGTAATTATCAAAGCATTTAAAGAATAGAGACCACAACTATTAGGAACAAAACACCTAGTTAAGGTATATATAGATCACAAAAACCTTTCTCACTTCACAACCTCAAAAGCACTTAATAAACAATAAATTAGATAGTTAGAATTCTTATTTAAATTTAACTTTAAGATTAACTATAAAAAAGGAAACGAAAATAGCAGAGCTGACGCTCTTAGCTACTAACTAGACCACAATATCCTAGTACTAGAAGAAACTCAGGTTATCTTAAAACAAGACAAGAACGGAAACCTTATGCCAGCAACAAGACTCTTAATAATAGCTAGGAAGGTTAGTACTAGCTTAACTAGACAGATAACCCCTAAAACTATTAGAGAGATATACTTAGCACCAGCATATAAGCACTAAGGCGTTACTAAGATATAGAAACACATCTAACAACACTATAATAAAACCGCTATATAATAAGAAGTAGTAAATACTATTAAAGACTGCGAAATTTGCGCTAAGAGCAAGCCTAGTTAATATTAACCCTATAGAAAAATTTAACTACTACTAGTACTAAAAGTAGTATAATAATCTATACCTCTAGACTTTATTATTAAACTACTAAAGTCAAAAGAACTAATAACTCATACTAAGTATAATATCATTTTAGTTATTATAGACTAAGTTATAAAATATGCCTACTTTTTTCTATATATAGAGTTAAGCACTATAGAAGACCTTAGTTATATGTTTCTAAAAACTATTATTAGCTAACACAGCATGCTAATAGAAATTATATTAGATAGAGATAAACTATTTACTTCTAAGTTTTAGAGATCTCTATTCTCGCAGCTTATATCTAATTATAGACTCTTAACTGCTTTTTATCTATAGACCGATAGACAGACCAAATAAATCAACTAAATCCTTGAGATCTACCTACGCTATTATATTAATTACAAATAAGTTAATTAGATATTGCTACTACTAATAGCCTAATTCGCCTATAATAGTACAGTAGGAGAAAGTATAAAGGAATCACTATTCTATCTTAACTATAGATTTAACCCCACCGCATACAGAGAACCATAACAAAGCCTAGCAGTACTTAAAGCTATGGCAGATATCAAAAGAAATTCAAGAAATTTAGTAGGAACTCCCCAAAGACCTCAAACTTATGCGCAAACGCATGTATAAATACGCCAACAAGAAAAGAGTTAAGAGACTAACTCTAAAAGAGGGAGATAGTATCTACCTCACTTAATAAAATATCAAAACTAAATAACTAAGCAACAAATTAGACTATAAGAAACTTAGACTATTTTAAATTAATAAAAAGCTATTAGATATTAGCTATAAACTCTTACTACTAGATACTATAAAGTACTATCTAATCTTTTATATTTTACTTCTTAAACTAGCACTATAAGGATTATAAATAAATAATCTTATTGTTATAGAATTAAATAAACTAGAATGTGAAATCAAATAAATTATTAATTACACTAAAGATAAAAATAAAACCTAATACCTCATTAAATAGAAAGAGTATAAACATAAGGATAATATATAGGAACTAACTATAAACCTCAAGCACGCACAAGAACAACTCCGCATATATTAGGAATAGTAAATAATAGATAAAATATAAATAATACCCACACCTAAGGGAATATATAAAAATAAAAACTAACTTATTTAACCCTAACTAATAGTTAGACTAATATAATTAGACTAACTATAAGACGCTAATCTATTTATATAACTAGAAATACTAGCAAACTAGGACGCCTCACCTAATAAGAAATTCAGGGTACTAGGATTCTAATTCCCTAAGACTATATCTAAATCTACTATACTAAAACTACCTATAGACTAAGCCTCTAGTATGAGGGAAACTACTAGTTCCTCCTTAGTAACTTCACAACCCTTATAAAACACTATCCTTTTCTACTTTCTCAAATAATCCAGCCGCGCTATAGACTTATCTAACTTAGCCTATATAGCATATAGAGCAGTAGCCTTTTTACATAACACCTCCTCCTCCACTACTTCAGCATCCTCTGAATAAGCAGCCTCATCTAGTAATTAGTTAACTAAAACATAAGTTAGCAAGATAAGAAAACACCAGTATAGTAATAAATATATATAAGCGCAAACCGCATCCGCCGCTACATCACATAATCACCCCAAGCAAATACACTTGCCATAAACTTCACCTCTAGGAAGAAGCTTATAATATTTCCCCATCAAATAATAATATAAATAAGGCATATTAACAATAATACTAAACTCAGCAATACGAAGCGCATAGTTATAATAACGAAGAGTAGAGGTAGAATTTAAATTTGATTTTTAAATGCAACCTAATATAATATTAGCATCATAAGTAAAATCAGGACGCATAATTAATAGATCCCCAACCTGGGACTAATAACCTACTTATATTAGGTCTTAAGATTAAAACCTTTAGAGAGGGAACCTAATATTATAACCTATTATATAAGGATAATAGTTATCTAACCCACTTAGGCGTCAGATAGCTAGAATAGGACATTTATACTACAGGATTGTAGAAGCACTAGGGATGCCTACAGAAGGGAAGAACTATAGTATAAGTCATATAATAATAAGATAAGGAGTAATTAGTAGAGTGCAGCAGGAAGCGCTTAGTAATTAGTTAGCTTTACTAACTAATTGCAATTACTAATACATAGAAGTAATTACCTAATAGTAGGACCAGGGGCTATTTAGGACTTATATATAGTATAGACTTAGGTCTCCTCAAGGATAAACTTCTATAGCTCTTTAGTAATTAATTTTGTAATTACTCTAATAGGTACTCTCAGCTTTATCTTATACTGCAACCCCTTATGAGAACTACAACTAATCACTATACTCCTTGAACCCCAAGATTCATTCAGCAACACAGCACAGCAAGACTATACTATCAACCTAGCGTCATCCCTCAGCTTCTGTTAGCAGAACCCTACTATTAGATAGCTAACTATAATATTATATTATCTATATAAATTCATTATATAAATAAAATATAAAAGACCTAGAGGTTAGTATAAGTACTTCTGATATTATAATTATATTATTTATATTAGAAAAAACCTATAATTTAATATAGCTAAAAGAAGAAGAAGGAGAAATTATAAGTCAATAGTTTAAACCTTAAATACTTTGTAAGAGCTCTAGAAAGAATACAGATAAATAATACTCCATATTAAAAAAAGAGATACCTACTTTTAATAGTAATATTAGAGTATTATTAGAGGAGGAGTAATAAGAGATATAAGTATCTACTTAGAAAGGAAATATAACTTAATAGAATATATAAAGAGAGAATAAGAGTGATTAATATTAATATTAGAATATAAGTTATAATATAGTATATAAATACTTTAGAAGCTATAATAAAAGAAAATCTACACCGTTAAAGATACAGATCTTTAGGAAGGAGCGCCTTATTAAGGTTCAAGATTATAGGGGCATACTAGCCCTAGATATACTTAAGTAATAGAGCGCTAGCTATTCATATAATCAATAATTATATATATAATATATTTAGTTTCCTTTTATAGTCTACATAAGAAGGAGTAGATTTCAATAATCTTATATCTTTATCCCTACCTGCAGTTAGCTACTAGCACGCTTGACTCTATGCAACAACACGTATTTAACACGGGGCTAGGATCACCTGCGTGGTGAAGTGCACAGGTCAGTGTCAGAGGATTTTCAATATACTTTCAGAAACTGGGGAAGACCAGTGTAAACTTCAGTCGAGATCTTCCTCTCTACTTCGAATCAACACTGCCAAACCACTCGCATAAAGTGAATGCGGAAACCTGCAATATGTAGAGTTTAGTGCAGGGAGTTCGCATTACTCTTCTCGTTCATCTTTACCCCAGTGAAACCATATTGTACCAGCCTGATCGTTCATTCCCAGAGCCATTTCTAAGGTTGCATACGAATCATCCGACAGTTTCCCCATCATCACCACTTCCCGTTCAACACACACAATCACGCTATGCTCCTGGTGGATCGATAGACGAAGGAAGTGCTTGTTTACGAAATCACGCATGGCAAGCATCACAGCCGGTACAAACGGCTTGATGAATAGTATCGTCTCTCCCTCTCTCTGAATCCAATCCAGGTCTCTGATGATTCTCTTTCCAAGATCGAACCAATGCTTGCTAGCAATGAATTCTGACAGCGGGGACTTGCTGGATTCTTCCGAATCTACGTGTAGACGGATTATGGATAAGGCGGCCACAGTGTTGGCATTGTCGAGCTGGGCTGCGACTCTTCCAATTGCCCTATGCATCCTGCAGAGGCGTCCGGTGCCAGCCGCTCTCAGCATCCTCTCGATATTCAGGACTTGATTAATCTTTTCCCAGTCACCCATCGCGGTTTCATGTTCTCTGTATTCCTGAGCAGCGACGCCAGATTCGTCGACGTTTGAATTGCCATGTAAAGTATGCAGCGTGACTTGAAGTGTCGTGAGCCGACTGAACATCTCCCCGTTGTATGCATTAACTTCCAGCACGTTGCCGTTCCTCTTGAGATAGTGCACGAAATAATCGTGATATCTCTCGACGAAGAATTCGCACTGAAGGTCGTCTAATGCTCTCATCTCGCGTGAGTATTGCGGGTCTTGAGTCAGACGCTTCGTAAGCTCCTCTTGGCCTTGTTGAATAGTGTCAGAGGCTATGGCGCAGAGTGAAGGAGTCAGTCCAAGATAGGGGTATTGCGAGTTCAACCTTTATCTCTAGCCCCCTCTTCCTAACTTGTGGGGGCCCTCAACTTATCTAGAGGTTACCTAGTGCCTCCCTAGCTATATAAGCTTCCCTTGAAACTCCCTTAAAACTACCTCCTACCTCTAAACTATCTGAAATGCAGACCGCTTGTAATATAATCCCCCCTCTAATAGGGTCTGTCCCCAGACTAATGCTAATAAACCACCTAGTGATCGCCCGGTAGTGAATATTTTCTTTCCTAGACTATAGTTAATAAATATCTAGAACTCAGCATCCCTCGTTCTAGTAGTATTAACTTTATAGGTAGCTAGATAGCTTAGAGGAGTAGCTAACTAGTAGGTGGGCTCCTGTCCCTAACCTCTAGCTGCTCTTATGTCTTCTATATAGCTTAGAGGAGTAGCTAACTAGTGGGTAGGCTCGTATCCCTAACCTCTAGCTGCTCTTATAGCCTCTTTTCTACTTAGGATAGTTAGATAACTTAGAGGAGTAGCTAACTAGTAGTTGGGATGCTATCCTCAACCCTAGCTGCTCTTATGGCTCTTACCTCCCCTATAGAGTAGGATAGCTTAGAGGAGTAGCTAACTAGTAGGTAGGCTCCTATCCTCAACTCTCAGCTGCTCTTATATCTTCCGCTCTAATTTACTTAGTTTAGAGTAAGATAGCTTAGAGGAGTAGCTAACTAGTAGTTAGCTTTTATCCTCAACTCTAGCTGCTCTTATAGCTTCTATTTCCTCTATAGGGATAGATAGCTTAGAGGAGTAGCTAAATAGTAGGTAGGCTCCTATCTATAAATCCCCTAGCTGCTCTTATAGCTTCTGCTCTATTGTTTACACCTTTCTTTTATAAATGTAATAAATATAATATTTGTTTAATATTGTTTTTGTGGTACTAAAATTGTCTTTTGAATTGAAGTTATTTCATATTATTAGTTTATTTTTAGTTGCTCTATAGAGCTTAAAAATTAATACTCTCTTTATTAATAAATAGAAATTTTGGTTGTTGTGGTGATTGTTAGGTAGTTATCTGTTAGTTACCTAGTGGTCCCCCGTCTTAATAAATTTAAATAATATCCTAATCCTAAGATTATTGTTCTTTTGATTGCGCAAGTGCTGGATATTTAGCGTTGAGTCGAACGGCTATAAATATCCATCAAATCTTTCAACTTGCAAAACTTCTATTAAATTTTTCAACTTGTAAAACTTCCTTCCTTCCTTTTACCCCGTTAGATTATAATAACACTATTACTGCCGCTATTGTACTACTACTGTCGTTGCTGCTACTATCCTATTAGTATCACTAATAGCAGCAGCAGTATTACTATGTCCGACTAAGTACCTGATGGCGACTGTAGCGCTGTGGAGGCTGCTCTCTTGGGGGTCTCCTGCTATTAGTATCTCTCTGCCTAGTGCAGCTGGGACCTAGAGAAGGAGGAATATATGCTTTGTGCTGAGAGCGCTAGTAAGTAACCTGTGGTCACCTAGTACCTCCTTCGTAGTTCTACTAATATTTTCTTATAGCTATATTAAATAAATATACCTACTGTGCTAATCTGGGCAATAGGAAGCTCTATATCCTAGTAGGGTTTTATAAGGACTTAGTAATATTTTTACTAATAACTAATAGGCGCTTTAGAGAGTTATAGCTTTAGCTAGTAAATTAAAAGCCTTTTTTAGGGAGGCTTGAGATACTTCTGACCTTTAGGTCTAGTTTAAAGATAATAAGGTATTATTTAGTACCCCTCTAGTCCTCACCTGGTTCTTAATGCTCTTTAGACTGAGCTTAAGGCCGCGCAGCTTGCGGGTAAAAAGGCCCTCTAGGCTAAGAAGAATAATGCTAATAAATTAGCTAAGAAGCGTAAGGCTGAGGATAATGAACTCTCCTAGTAACTAGAGGAGCGCTGGGTAGCTGCCCTAGAGGTAAATACTAGGGCGAATAAGCGTATTGCTATAGGTATTGAGGCCTAGAATAAGGTTCTTACCTAGTAGAGCGAGGAGCTAGTTTGCTACTACTAGGTAGTAGAGGAACTAGTATCCTTAGGTATTTAGGTAGTTAGTTTAGGTTTTAAAGATATAACTAGTTTATATAATAAGGTAGTAAGTGCTTAATTAATACCTCTCTAGTAATAGACCTATTAGGCTTTTATATTTCTAACTATTTCTAGTAGTACTATGAGACCTTAGGAGAGTTCTCTAATAATAAGGAGCGTAAGTAAGAGGCTAATAATAAGGTAGAAGGCGCTAGCGCCTTGGAGTAAGAGTTCTTATATGCCCCTAGTAGGCTAGTAGTGAGCAGTAGGTTGTTTTTAGTAGCCTTTAGGTAGTACTTTTTGTTTTCTTACTTTTTGTTTTACTATTTTAGCCTGTAGGCCCTGAATTAAAATACCTAGCTAATATGCCCTATTCTCCTCTTACCCTTTAGTTATTTAGTGCTTATTACTCTGCGTGCAATAGTCTTTCCTCATAGTCTTGCTATAAATCTAGTAAAATATTCTATTATAGCTCCTAGGAATTATCTGAATTATTATAATCCTTCTATTTAATTAAATACTAGTAGTTATATTTAGGTCCCTTGTGGGTAACTATATAGTTAATAGTATAGATATCATTATCGTTAATAACTGGGATATCTTAGGGGGATATAGTGGAACTAAAAAATAGCTTTAACTAGGTTAGTATAAAAACGTTATGGATTTAGTAGTTATTATTAAGTTATAACTTATATACTCTCTCTCTATTAATTACTTATTGAACTTTAAAAGGTTCTAGATACGTATCTAAGAGTTTTTAAGATAGTTATTTCTAATAGATATTTTTAGTTAATAGGAGTATAAGATCTCCTACTAAAAAAATAATAGGTATCCTCCTTTTATTATAGAACTTGCTATAAGTGTTATTATATTTGCCTAGTAGGTCTATAGTTATTAACCTCTAGTTAAGTAGATATTTAACTCTATTTTGTGTAGCTGGAATAGAGGCTAGTCTAGTTCTTTGAGGTATAATATTATTTGGCTCTATGGGTAGATACCCTATAAGTAGCTCTATAGGTAATCTCTTAATAGCTTCATAGTAGCTATTATTATAGATAAATTAAGCTATTAGTAGCTATTTAACCTAATTATTCTAGTTAGTACTATAAAATATATATAAAAAGTGCTTAATAATTTGGTTTAATTGCTTAGTTTGCCTATCTATCTGAGGGTAAAAGGCTATGCTTACTTTCCTCTTAATAGCTAGTAGGTAGTATACCTTAGCTTAAAATTTACTTATAAAGAGCGATCCTCAATCTAACATAATTACTTCTAGTAGGCTAAATTTTAGGAAGATATGTTTTATTAGTAGGGAAGCTAGTCTATTAGTAGTAAGGGACTCTTAGGTGGGTAAGTATATAGTGAATTTTATAGACTTATTAACTACTATAAGAATAGTATTATAAGGCTTACCTCGGAATTTATATTTAAATAATAGTAGTAATTTAGTAATAAAGTTGATTAATATGTATTAAAATGGTTAAGTAGCTACTAGTAGAGAAGCTAGCTCTCTATATAGTAAGTAGTATTATGATTTTATCTGCTAGTAGATTATACATATTTTAATATATTTCTTAACGTCCCGTTTTTATTGGGTCTAGAAGAAGGATTTCTGAAGCCTCTTAAGCGTCTTAGTGACCCCTAGGTGGCCTCCTGATGGCTTATTGTGGAATACGTATAGGATTTCCTTTTGGATTAGGTAATTATTAGGTATAAAAAGCCCCTCTTTATAGCGTATTAGGTTGTTCTTATCTAGCGACTAATAGGCGCCTCTATCTTTCTATCTTTGTTTTTAGTAGAATAGGTCTTCTTTTTAAGCTATTTCGACCTCCTGTTTAAGTAATAGTGCAAGTTCTTCTAATAGAGTAGCTGCCTAGTAGTTTACTATTTATTTTCTAGTAGTAATCTTCCGTACTATTGCGATATTAAACTGCTATAGGAAGCCCTCTAATAAATTGTTTTTTATATTATTAATCTCTTTATTATCTGGAATATAGTTAGGTCTCTGTGAAAGGGTATTAGCTAGGTTCTAGCAGCCTAGTTAATACTTAATTTCAAAATTAAATATAGCTAAATCTTATAATAATTATGCCTAGTAGGTATTTAATATCTTCTTATTAGTGAGGTACTTATGCCCTAGGTAGTTAGTAATAAATTATAATTAGTGCTAGGAGTAAAGTAAGTAATATCGCTAGTATATAGCTGCTTCCCTAATAGCTAGCAGCTCAGCTTCAGGCGTGCTATAGCGTAATTTAGCACCCTTCAACTTGTGAGATATAAACGCTACTAGTCTCTATATATCTCCTTCCTATTAGCTTAATATTACGTCTATAGCGAAGTTAGAAGTATTAGTTTTAACTTAAATTAGAAGTATTAGGTTGAAGTATTATAGTATAGGTATTTTAGTAAATATCTTCCTAAGCTAATAGAAAGCCTCTAGTGCCTCCCTAGTAATTACTAGTTTAACTCCTTTAATAAGTTAATCTATTAAGGGGCTATAGATCTTTAAGTAGTTTTTAATAAACCTCTTATAGAATCCTATAAATCCTAAGAATTGCTGAATATCTTAAGTAGTAGTAGGCTCTAGCTATTTAGTAATTGCCTTAACTCTATTCTGCTCTATAGAGATCCCTTCTAGTAAAACTATAAAGCTGAAGAACTTAATTATTTATTTATAGAAATCGTATTTATTGGGGTTAGTGAAGAGGTTATTAGCTTCTAGCTAGGTAAGTACCTATTTTACTATATCTATGTGGGAGAGTATATTAGTTAAAGATATTAAAATGTCGTCTAAATATATAATATAAATAATATTAATAAGGCTAGATAGAGCCTTATTAATAAATGTCTGGAAGGTAGTAGGTGCGTTTATTAGCCTAAATAGTATAATATAATACTTATAGTAACTATAGCGCGTGTGAAAAGTGGTCTTCTACTTATTACTCTCTCTAATTCTCACCTAGTAGTATATATCCTTAAGGTCTAGCTTAGTGAAATACTTCGCTAATAATAATTAATCTAAGATTTTATTAATTAAAAGTAGTAGTGCTTAGTTCTTAATAGTTATCTAGTTAAGCTCCTAATAGTTAATATATAATTATACTTTTCTCTCTTTCTTAAAGATAAATAAAATAGGCGCTCCTATTAAACTAGTTGAGGGTTAAATCTATTCCTTCTATAGGGCTATCTCAATATACTGCCTTAATTCTTCTAGTTTCTTCTTAGCTAGTAAGTAAATAGGCCTAAAAGGAGGTTCTATCCCTAGTATTAGGTCTATAGGGTGGCTCTAGGTAGTTCTAAAATTAGGCGTAATCCCTATAAAGTTAATATTAAATACTTTTTGAAACTTCTAGTACTCTAGTGGGATATTAGCTTTATCTTCGCTTTCTATAGGTAGTTCCTATTTATTATTAGGTAGTCTCTTAGTGAGCTATAGCACCCTAATAAGGACTACTTTTATATCTTTTTCTGCTTAATATAGCGCTCGTTTTATAGTAATAAGTTAGATGCTCTTTTTAGTAATAGGATAGGTCTAGCTTAATACCTCTTAGTTAAGGTTTAGTTTCTCTTTCTCCCCCTAGGGGATTCCCAGGATAGTATTATAGCTATTGCTATTAGTAACTATGAAAATGTGTGAAGAGGTCTGCTAAACCCCTATAGTATCTATTATATGAGTTATAATCCTTTTCTCGCTAAATTTAGGTGGTTTTCTTCTCTATGCCCCCTTAATAGTAGACTTATTAGTAGGTACTAGTTAGGTACTATCTAGCAATACTATCTTCTAATTCAAAATATTCTTATCTACTATATAGTCAATAAGTATGAGGCCTATCCTCTAGCTACCTATAACTCTAACTTTTATATTTGCCTTAAAGTAGCGTGGCTTATTCTTATTCTATTTAACCTCATATACTAAGTAGTAGTCTCTTAGTTAGTAGGGTTTCCTATTATATTGGGGTTTATTATAGTTCTTATAATATAGGTATCTTAGTATAATATACTCCTCTCTACTATAGCTACAGCAAATTGTCTTCCTGTTCTTATTGTTATTAAACCTTCTGCCCTCTTAGTATCCCTCTTAGTAGTTTATAGTATCTAGTTTGCTAGTGTTATTCTAGTCTCTAATCTTTTATATTCCTGGTTATTATTGGCGTCTAGCCTATTAGTGCTGCGCTAGTCTCGCCTAGGAATATCTAAACTAGTAGCTTAATTATTCTAGTAATATCTAGGTGCTAAGCTATTAATATTATCTTAGTGATTTCTTAGGGTGAAATTATTAGTATTTTCTTAGTAGTATTCTTTCCTATTAGTAGATTAGTCTCTACCTAGTATTCTCTGGGATTAAATAGCTACTATAAGCTCTATATTCCTTACTTAAGTGTTTAGCTTAAGGCGGGTTAGTAGTGGGCTATTTATTATTATAAATTATTATATCTTGGGGTCTAGTTAGGCTACTATATTAGCTACCTATATCTCCTCTAGTAACTAGAAAGGGCTCTCTGCTTTAATATTCTTATAATAAGTAATAAAACTCTAGTAGAACTATCCTAGTCTTTAATAAGCTACCTCGAGTTATATCTGCATGCTAAGCGTCTAGGCCCCTTTATCTAGCACCTAGTTAGCTAACTACTTTTATATTTCAGCCTAACTAATGTTTTTAGCTTTATTTTTATAATTAATAGTAAGGGTTAATAACTATTAACCTGCTATAGTCCCCTCTAGGTACTTAGTTATATATAGAACCTTCTCTATATCTCCTATAATATTAATTATAATAAATTATCTTTTAATATTAAATATAAATATATTATAATTAGTTTAGGTATCCCCCTTATACTTTAAAGGTGGGAGGTATTTTCTAAAAAGATTAATATAATATTTCTTAGTTAGAGGGGTGCTAAACTCCTCTAGGTGGGTAGGGGTGGGATTATCTAATAGAATTAATATTTAGCCTATATTTAACCTATATAGGCGCTTCTACTTATACTATATCCTAAGCTTCTTCTCTACTTCTGCAATCCATGCATCTAACTCAATCTTACTAATATTATCCTCTAGTGGGTTACTAATATCCTTATCTTTATTACTATTATTTCTATTATTGGGGTCTTAGGGTATCTAGTCTTAGGTTTAACTATTACTATTTATATTATTATTAGGGTCCTGAGGCCTACCTCTAAGTGATCTGCGGGGTGCTATTTTTTATTATTTTCTATGCTTTATTCTTTTAGTGCTGCTCTAATAGTCTGCGCCCCTATTATATAGAAAGAGAGATAAATATATTAGAGGCTATGGCGCAGAGTGAAGGAGTTAGTCTAAGATAGGGGTATTGCGAGTTTAACCTTTATCTCTGGCCCCCTCTTCCTAACTTGCGGGGGCCCTCGACTTATCTAGAGGTTACCTAGTGCCTCCCTAGCTACATAAGCTTCCCTTGAAACTCCCTTGAAACTACCTCCTACCTCCAAACCATCCGAAACGCAGACCGCTCGTGACAAATAGCCTCTTCAAGGGCAGATTCCGCTGCTTCATTCAGCTCTTGCGCGTTCAGCTCTTGTTTTAAGACTTGGCAGCAAGTCAAGATGACTTGGATGCGCGCCTTGATTCCGTCGCCGATGCTGTGATTACGCGCTGCGGAAGCCAGGTCGGGGTTGTGCGGATCTTGTAACCACGACTCAGCGTGTCGGAGTGCGTTGCCTCGTTGAAGTCGGGGGTAAGGCAACATTTTCGCGATTCCTGGAAATCGAATAGTTGTGCGAGTTTCTCCGGACGACTAGTATCGACAAAGCATAGGCCTTTTCCTCAGCTGACGGTGTGATTAAGTATTAGTGTGGGTCGTTACCGGAGATACCTGACGACATTGGATTTGACTGGTAGCTTGCGAAGTGTCCAGACTTCTGTGGAAGGTAATGACATACCAAATATTCGGGAACCTAGTTCATCCCCAGATCAGCCTCACAACGGCTTCAACTAGCGTTTGGATCCCGAGGTTGTCAATTGTCCACCAGAAGATACCGGATGACTCCACCACTACGGATTGGTACAACTCCCGCCGTTGCACGTAGCTGGCAATTGCTCTCCGGGATTGGAAGAGACAATGCAGGTTCGAAGGCTTGATATCAATTTCCTTCGATAGTTGCAGGCCGACGTTGAAAACGTCAACACCTGTCTCCATGTTTCTCCTTTTGGTCCTTTGGTCAACAGAACATGCCGATCTTCTCTTGATTGACCGCACCCCCCTTGCCCTGTAATAAGCACCACCCACCCGACTCGCAGTTGACGATAAATTAACTCCTACTCCTTTCCCAACATCAGCTTTTCTACAGTCAAACGACGTTCTTTCTCATTCAGAACTTTCTAGTCTCTGTCTTCCTTCGCAACGACTGAAATCACACCCAGCATGAGCAACAAGAACCCCTTCGCAGACCCTGTCGAACTATACCCACCAGCACCGGACGGCGCACCACCCGCCTACTCGCCCCACGATGATGCCGCCACCGCCTGCTCGTCGACTGGCGCGCGCCGGCCCGAAGCCCAAGCGCCCCGGCAACCCTTCCGCATGAGCTCCTCCATGAGACCCTATCAGGCCTTTCCCGCAAGCCTGAATGTCTATTATCGATGGAAAATCACGCGAACCTTCCATCTGGGCGACAGCGCAAACCACAAGTTCTACGCCATCTCGTCTTGGGGCGAGATCGGGAGCAAGGGACCCGGGATTCCCTGCATCATGCTCCACAACGGACCCAGCGCCGGTGACCCCGTCCTGGCCGTCTCGTGCGAAGAGAAGAATTGGACGTTCCGGTCGCGAAGTTTGGATGGCGTCATGGTCTTGCCGTCGTTGGACGCGGCGTCTTCTGCGAAGGAGCATGAAGCGGAATCCATTTCGGAACTCTTGCGATCCGTGACATCGAGTGGACACCCTGCCGTCTCTTTCACGTTCTCCATTGAGATTTCGCAGCCCCAGAGTGAAATTGCTGGCGGCAGGCTGAGGCGCGAAGAGTTCAAATGGAGGAGAATCCAGAGTAAGGAGAGATTAAATGGCTTCAGCAACGGGTTCGAATTATTTCGCGCGAGGTCCGGGCAAAGTAGCGAGGATGAAGCAGAGGGCGAGGTGCTCGCTGTCGTTGTTTTCAAGGGAATGCTGAACGTGAATAAGCCGTTGAACTTTGAGTTCAGAGGAAAAGGTCTGACTGGGGAGCTGGGAGATCGGTGGGCAGTAATGGCTCTAATGACGGGAGTAAGGATCTGGTTCCTTTTCTTCTCGGCCAGAGCAAAGTGAGGGTTACAAGATCCTTTGATCGAAGACAATTCATTGCCATTTCATCTGATTACATGAACAGAAACCGCTGTGATGCTCGCTCTAGTCATACTGATTCTACATGTCTATTACCGCGCCGCTTTTTGCCACGTGGAACACCTGCCAAGGTGCATTCACCGAGTTGTTGCCTCGACTCGAAAGGATACTTTGCCAACTTAACGCCCATCTCTTATGAGACCTCTCTCGTCACCGTTCTTCGCTACCGCGCCGACGTCTATGCCGAGGCACAGTGGCCACCGTCAACACGGAGGTCAGCACCAGTCATAAAACCACTTCCCTCAGACAATAAGAAGACTGCTGGTGCCTTGAAGTCTTCGGGCGTTCCAAGACGCTGGAGCAGAGCGCCTCTCATCCAGGTCTTCTCGACTTCCGGCTCCTCTTGCAGGAGCTGGTCTGTCATAGCAGTGCGGATGTACTGGTGATTCGCCTGTCAGCGTCGAATATTCCTTGTGGGATGAAGGTGACTTACACCAGGTGAGAGTGTGTTCACACGAATTCCGTACTGACCCCATTCCTGGGCTACGGATCTGCACATCTGCTGAACAGCGGCCTTGCTGGTGTTGTATGCGCTGCAGGTCAATCCCTTCCAAGAACATCAGTCACGCTCCTCCACGTACTTCAGACAAGCTCGCGGGACTTACTCGGTTGGCGATCTCTCCCGACATGCTCGAGATGAGCAGAATGCTGCCCTTGCTCTTGCGAGCAACAAGCACGCGGGCAGCCTGCTTCGCCGTCACAAACACTCCCACGACGTTGACCTTTTGTATCCGCTCAAAGTCGGCGACGGGGTACTCGAGAGCGGGGATCTTCTGCTGAATACCGGCACAGGCGATGGCGCCCCAGAAGGGGGCCCCGCGCTCGTCGGCAGCGTCGGCGATCTCATTGAAGACCTTCTCAGTGGCGACCTCGTCGGTGACGTCGCACCTATGGTAGGTGACGGACAGGCCTTTGGCCTTGGCCAGCTTGGTGAGATGGGCCCATTCGATGGCGGAGGGCTCGGGGAGGATATCGAGGCATGCGGCGTGGCCGGAAGCTTCGAGAACTGCGAGGGCAAAGGTGATACCCAGACCGCGGCCGCCACCGGTGATGACGATGGTCTTGTTGGCGAGGGAGAAGAGTTGCGGAGTTGTGACGGAGGAGGCGAGGGGATCCTTTGCCTCGGGCTTGGGCTGAGCGTGGGCGGGCTCAGCGGGGAGGTCGATGTCGCTCACTGCTACCGGGGGCATTGTGAAGTTGTGAGTAGGGGTATCTTAGCTAAACGTTTCAGTAGGAAAGAGAATTACAACAAGGCCGTTGAAAGGAGTCTGATATGTGCAACGGGCGAATGAAGATGAGCAGAGCAATAGTGAGAGTGGAAAATAAGCTGGTTGGGAAAAAAGCCTCGAAACAGGAACATTGTGGTCACGGGTTGGCTATATGAGTGACGCGCGAGCGGTCGGGAAGACGGGAAGGACACGACAGGCGTCGCTTGGAGTTGTGTGGAGAGCGCGAATCCGACGATGGATGACCGGGCATTGGGAGGCGGACGATGGAGCATGGCGATGCGCCGGGGCCAACATGGTGCTGCAGCTTCGATGTTTGCACGGCATTGACTCCGTGGGAGCCTGGGAGGTGAACGGGGACGAGAATGAGGGGGCAAGTGTAAGCGCTTGTGACTGAACGTGTCTGGGGGCGAAGGCGGAGGCGGGGGACGGGGGAGGCGGCAGATGCCCGGATGAGGGGAACGGAACTGAAGGGCTGGGAAGATACAAAAAGAGGAACGAAATGCCAGTCTGGACTTTGTCTGTGGGGTTTCTACAGCGATGAATTCAAACATTAGACTTTCGGCGACAATGGGACCAGGGGACGGGCCTCGAAAATAGCTTGAACGAGATTCGCAACGATTACTGACTGGGTCGGGGTCCTGGTCTGGCGCTTTCGGTGCCGAAGGAAGGGAACTTGAACTTGGGAGAGAAGGCGGAAGCGAAGAGAGGGTCGGCCTTAGGTAAGCGTGGATCACGAGACACAGAACGGGAAGCGCTTCTAGTGTCCTTGAAGGCAGTGCACCGACCACAGACCACATAGGAATGCTTGGCTTAGTCAGTCGCGATATTCCTGTCAAGGAAAGACACTGCCCTTTTTCTCTCTTGCCGAGGATCTATCTGACCTGGACTACGACAGCGAGCTTTTTGCGCTGGATTAGCAACTAGGAGTTTTGGACTGAACTCTTTCTTCAGGAGCCGGGTGAATGTAACTGCGACTGCGAACGGCGACTTCACTAGCAATATCACCATCAAGCAGCAACTCATCTAGCCAATGGCAATTCTCCAATAAATCTACCATACTTTCCCCCGACCAAATTTCTCAGCAGTCAAGCAGCTTAGCTGTCTTTAACCTTCCCCACCCCAAAAAGGAAATACTAAGCGCTCTTTCCCAAAGGCGCACTGCTTCGCATTAGCTTCACATCCCACTTTCATCCAAATCTGGCCATCTCAACCACGCAGAGGGGGGCTAGTTGCAACCAAGCAACCCAGCTGCCAGCATGGCCACGAATATATCTAACGAAATGAACGGAGAGTCCTTGACTCCCGCCTGGCTGTTTCCTCTCTCTCTCCTCACCTACACCTCGTGAGACACTCGACTTGATACCATTTGCCTTCTGCGGTTTCTTCTTTTCCTTTCGCTCGACCCCCGGAACGCTATCAACGTCAGTCGCGACAGCGGTCTCCGAGTTACCCCACACTTTTACACCAAGATCGAGATACCTTCACCTCATATCATAATACCCCGAGAGGTTCTCATCCATCAGAGTCACAAGTCACAATGGCGCCCAGTGCAGTCCCCGCAGAGACCGTCCCTCAGGGCGTCGTCGCCGCCAAGTCTCTCAATGGCTCCAACAGCCAGTTCCAGCTCACCGAGGCCGACAAGAAGGAGGTCGACTTTGTTCTCCGCACATTCCGTTGTCTCATCGCCGACTTGTGCGAACAATTCAAGGGTGGCCACCCCGGTGGTGCCATGGGCATGGCAGCCATCGGAACCTCGTTGTGGAAATACGTCATGAAGTACTCTCCCAAGAACCCCACCTACTTCAACAGAGACCGCTTCGTCTTGTCCAACGGCCACACGTGCCTGTTCCAGTATACTTTCCTCCACCTCACCGGCTACAAGCACATGACTCTGGACCAGTTGAAGTCCTACCACTCCAGCCGTACCGACTCTTTCTGCCCCGGACACCCTGAAATTGAGCATGAGGGCATCGAGGTGACGACTGGTCCCCTGGGCCAGGGTATCTCGAACGCTGTTGGTTTGGCCGCCGCCAGCAAGCATCTGGCCGCCACTTACAACCGCCCCAACTTCCCGGTGGTCAACAACATGACCTGGTGTATGATTGGCGATGCATGCTTGCAGGAGGGTGTGGCCATGGAGGCCATCCAGCTCGCCGGTCACTGGAGACTCAACAACCTCGTTGTCATGTACGACAACAACCAGATCACCTGCGACGGCAGTGTCGACCTTTGCAATACCGAGGATGTGAACGCGAAGATGCGCGCCTGCGGCTGGGACGTTATCGAGATCGAGGACGGCAACTGGGACGTCGAGGCCATCGTCCGCGCCATGGACGCCGCCCGCAACAGCAGCGACAAGCCCACCTTCATCAACATCCACACTGTCATCGGTATCGGTAGTGCTGTTGCCGGGAACGCCAGGGCTCACGGTGCCGCCTACGGGCCGGCTGATGTCGCCAACATCAAGAAGAACTTCGGCATGGACCCTGAACAGCACTTTGTCGTGTCTGATCAGGTCTACGACTACTTCCGTGAGGCGATTCCCCGCGGCGAGAAGATGGAAGCCGAGTGGAACCAGCTTGTCGAGGCGTACGCTCGCGAGTACCCCGAGCTCGCCGCCGAGTTCAAGAAGCGCGTCACAGGCGAATGGACCGCCGATTGGCGCAAGTTCATTCCCGCGAAAGAGGATTTCCCCACGACACCCACTGCTTCGAGAAAGTCGGCCGGTTTGGTCTGCAACCCCATCGCTGCCGGTGTCAACAACCTCATGGTTGGGACTGCGGATTTATCTCCTTCCGTCAACATGATCTGGAAGGGCAAGGTTGACTTCCAGCACCCGGATTTGAGGACCGCATGTGGTATCAACGGCGACTACAAGGGTCGCTACATTCACTACGGTATCCGTGAACACGCCATGGCTGCCATCGCCAACGGTCTGGCTGCCTACAACAAAGGAACCATTCTCCCTGTCACGTCCAGTTTCTTCATGTTCTACATCGTAAGTCACCGGTCACATCTATCTTCTGGGAATTTTTTATTTTATTTTTTTATTTTTTTTGGAAAAATAAAAAACATGGTAGACTAACAACACGAGCAGTACGCTGCACCTGGTGTGCGCATGGGCGCTCTCCAGCGCCTCCAACAAATTCACATCGCGACCCACGACTCGATCGGAACCGGCGAGGACGGCCCGACCCACCAGCCTATCGCGCTGCCCGCTCTCTACCGCGCGATGCCGAATCTTCTGTACGTCCGACCCTGCGACAGCGAGGAGACGGCAGGCGCCTTCATCTTGGCCATGGAGGCCAAGGATTCGCCCACAATTATCTCCCTCTCCCGCCAGAACCTCGAGCAATACCCTCAGTACACGTCCCGCGACAAGGTCCAGAAGGGCGCCTACGTCTTCAAGGAGCAGCAGGACGCGGACGTGACTCTCATTGGCGTGGGCGCGGAGATGGTCTTCGCCGTCAAGACGGCCGAGCTGCTCGCCGAGAAGCACGGCATCAAGGCCCGCATCGTCAGCTTCCCGTGCCAGCGCGTCTTCGACAAGCAGCCGATCGAGTACAAGCGGGAGGTCCTCCAGTACCGCTCCAAGGCGCCGCGCGTGGTCATCGAGGCGTACGCCGTGAACGGATGGGAGCGCTACGCCGATGCCGGCTACTCGATGAGCTCATTCGGTCACTCCCTTCCCGGACCCGACGCGTACAAGTACTTCGGCTTCGACGAGAACGTCATCGCGCCCGAGGTCGCCAAGCTTGTGGAGGAGGTCAGGGCCAACGGAGTCGATAGCCTGCGGGGCGAGTTCCGCGACCTGAACCCCGTCCACCACTAAGAGCACTTATTACCCATGAAGCTGTGTATGGAAAGGAGAAAATTTTCTAGGCGCACGGGTTCTTAATGATGAGGAGGACCGGTTCGGGGCAAAGGTGCGAACGGCGTTTAACAGGGGGGGGGGGGGGGGAGGGAGCATTTTTGGCATACGGATTGATTGCATAGACACGCATAAACAACCCTTGACAGTAATTGAGCGAGCCTGAAAAGTTGCAAGTCTGCCCTATGTGTCGAGCTTCGAGTTATGAGCAAACCTGTGTGCTGAGTGAGTGGCATGGACAGCTCGCTGTGGACATGCTTTGGTTGGGTTCATTTTGCTCGCAGAGCTTGAAGAAGAAGATGGCGTTCGTTCGTTCTCAGCTTGCGAGTTCCCAACAGTACTTTCTTGTTTCTATCCAGCATCTGCGGACTTTCCTAGACGAAAGAGACCGCTCCGCAGTGATTGGCTGGACAACATTGTGCGGCGAGCCAACCGTTGAAGAGAAGGGCTAGTTCCATCATCCAACTAACAGTTGTTCACCCAGGTCACGGACGGTCATGCTTTTGGAAAAAAAAAAAAAAAAAAGAAGTACCTTAGACAGCGTCACAAGGTTTGTCTGGTGGACACGCGCGCTCCAGCACGGCGGGGTTTCGGCGGGGGCTCCCAGTGGAGGGCTTCTCCTCACCTCACCACCTCAGAGACGAGGCACCTCGAGACGAGGGGTTCAGGCCATGTCATTAGGCGCCCAACAGCTCAGAGTTTGTCCCAAGAGCTGCTATAGACAAGGTGGGGTCCCTGGTCTCTTGTCTAGGTACCTACCTTAAGGTATCTCCGGGCCAATCTCTTCAGCCAATTCCTGTCTGGGGGCAGCTATGTCAAGTCAAGCCTCTATGTAATTAATTACCTTGGTGGGTAGAGTACGCTGTCCGACACCGCTTACAACTTCCCCCAGACCCTCGCCCCCCCCCCCCCCCCCCCG